>AWVW02031994.1:0-11033 GCA_000500225.2 Phytophthora pinifolia
CCTTCTGAGTCACTCGGACCAGCGCGTACTACACGAGCGGAGTGGTGAGACTGCCTTAATGAGTATAGTTCGTTCGATTGGAAATTTAACTTGGCCCGGGGACTCTAGGCATTACATCAAACTCTACCTCGAAGATCGTGTTCGGACTTTTCCTTGTTTTCAAGGGCACGTCACCAATTCGCCAAAATCGGGTTGCTATTGCGCTGATGGGTAAGGCTAGACGTCTTCAGCCCCCCCCCCCGGGTGGGTAAGTCGCGAGACTGCTCATTGCGCGGTGGTTTTTCCCAATTCCATCAATCCATCAGTCAAAGCTTTTACACCCATCGTTTGCCGTCGAAGAACATTCGTGGACAGCGATTGGTACTGGTCGGCACCGGGTTTTCATTCCCGTTGTCCACATTTCTGCTTTTGCTGTCCACAACAATGGACAAGGTCTGTCTATCTTGCGAAGATGCTACTGGCGCCGGTTCCAATATTGAAAGTTCCGAAGTGCTACTACCCGGATGCTCAGAGAGCGCGATGGAGCGAAGCCATTCGATAGGCATGAGTCTACGCAACGGGTCGGCGAAAGAAGACGCGGACGAGGAAACGAAGTCCGATGCACTGGACCAGGGCGGTGATCCGACTTCCGCAGAGTCAACACACAAACCAATTACGATGGACAAGGTCTGTGACGAAGATGCTACTAGCGTCGGTTCCGATTCTACTAGATGTGCCGGAGTGCTGCTACCCGGAGTCTTAGAGAACGCGGTGGCGCGAAGCAATTCGACGGACATGGGTCTACGCGACGAGTCGGCGAAAGAACACGCGAACGAGGAAACCAAGTCCGATGTACTGGGCCAGGGCGGTGATACGACTTCACCAAAACTACCTCGAGCTCCTGAAGCGACACGACAGGGCGGTGACACGACTTCGCCAACCTTACCTCAAGCTCCTGCTGTTCCAGTCCTTGCTTTACACGAGATTTCTCTCGCCGCACCGCCCCCCTGGGCTTTTGTTGCACGTGTCATTGCCCGTAACCCCGTTCGCGAGTGGAAAACGTGGGAGAGTGCTGGCAAGTTAATGGAGGTATACGTTACCGACACGCCCAACGGCTGTACAAGGCTGACGCTTTTCAACGAGGCCGTCGATAATTTTCACTGCGCCGTCACGCCTGGCAAGACGTGCTACTTCTCGGGCGGACGCGCGAAGCGTGCTTTCGCTTCTAAACCCGGTCTTGAACTCTCTTTTGGGGCGGGTTCGGATATCCATCGTGCATCCATTGCACTTTCGTTCCCCCATCAGATCGCGGCTATTCGTCTGGCAGACGTGGTAACCCTTTCGCCTAGCTCTACTGCGACCTTGGTCGCTATTATTCATGGGTTGGGTTCGTTAAAGCGCGTGGTCACCAAAAAAGGCAAATACGTCGGTAAACGGGGGCTCCTTCTCGTTGATGACTCGGGGTATGAAATGGTGTGCACGACGTGGGGACAGCTTGCGCGCGACAGCGAGGATATCTCCAAGGGCACGGTTGTTGTCATTAAAAACGCCTTGCTCTCCGACTACAACAACCAGCGTTCCGCGTCGATTGGTGCTACGTCCGACATCCTTCACGAGCCTGCTATTCCGCGAGCAGACGAACTACGCAACTGGTACGCCAGTTTGGCATCGGGTCATTCCTTTTCCCCCCTTACCTTGACGTGACCAGCCACGTGTTGTGGCTCACGGCTCCCCCCACCCCGACTACTTAATATCGTTCCTAAGCTGAATACGTTCTATTTGCATCTCCGTCCTCCTATCTCAGCCTTCGCGTAGCCCTAGTACATACTTGCGGTAAATATCCACTGGAGAAAATCACCACATACAAATTGCTGTTATAAAGGTGGGCGTAAACTTTTTTCCGAAGGTTCCAGCACTACTGTACGTGCGACAAGACTGTACCACCCAACGAAGACGCTCAGGCAAAACCTCAAACGCACATCATAAATGCTCGCAACAACTCGTACAGTGTGGAGCTCGCATATTGTGAAGATTGTTGTGTTTTTGGAGCTAATACTTCCTCTTCACGATAATCGATTCCAAAATGCCAAAAATATATAAGTAATGCAATTGCATTCCCGGCGCAACAAAAAAGACTGGTTTGCCTTTACAGCGAGTTCTCCTTTTCCTTTCTAGCAAATCCGTAGTTAGTAAAATATGAAGAGAGATCTGCTCGGGTTGAAGACCAGCCGAAGGCGAAGTTCTACAATTCCGAGTAGGCATTTGCGGAACGGTAATAGGATCCTGGGTAACCCATGCTCATACCCCGCGGAGGCACTCGAGACCCACCGATCCCACCGCGCGCTCCGGAACCATATCCACCGCGTCCAGCAGGAGCGCCTCCTCCACTGGCTTGTCCAGCGACCTGAACCAGGAACATGTGGCCTGACGGACACGCCACGCGCCTGCAACGGAAGGAAACAATATTAATGCCAGGACATACAGGAAATTCAGGTTCATCGAGGACGTACATGTTATACATGTGGGGCAGCACGCGCATCTGGATATGACACTGCGGACAGCGCACAAGTGCACCGTGCGAGCTGGCTCGGTACGAGACAGGTTGATTCAGATCCGGCCCCCCAGACGGCGTCGACATCCGCATCCCCGCGGCGCCCGCCACGGCCCCTGCTTCATCCGTGCGAGGCTTTGCATCGTTCTCCGTGACCGCTTCGCCACAGTCCCTACAAAAGCGGTGTCCGAGTCGCACGCGCGGGTGATCACACTGCTTCTTGACCTGCATTTCCTCCATGGTGGCTCGACACGACGGGCACTTGTCGTAGTTGCTCGAGTCCGACTTCTGGATCTCCTTCAAGCAGCTCCAGTGGAAGCTGTGTCCGCACGCCGTGGTGTAAATAGCATCTCCAACATCCATGGTCTCGAGACAAATAGCACACTCCTCGGCTTCCTGCACGACCGTAGTCTCCACGGTGTCCCCTTCGTCCATCTCTTCTTTATCTTCGAAAAGGTCTCCAGCCGCATAGGGCTTGGCGACCAGCGCCACAGATCTCTTCTCGGCGTCTTCGAGGAACGAGCTCAGCTCCTTGGAATACAGCGACTGCGGCGGCGCATCACGCGCGCAGTCATCCAGACTTCTAGAGTATCTGGACCTGAGCGTGCGAAGATCCGGGCGTGGGCCCAGGTGCTTCTCCTCAATGGCGCGGAGCCGCATCTCGCGCCTGGCCTGGGCCTCCGCCACCTCCCGCTCGCGCTGAGCGCGCTCGGCCTCTCGTTGACGCTCCTCCTCCTCCAGCGCCGCCACTTGGCGTGCACGGGCGCGTTCTACGTCCTCAGCACGCCTTCGCTCCAGCATCATCTGGTTCTGGTCGCGGATGCAGCGGTCGCACACGCGCACAGGCTCGTTATTGTATCGCACGAGCGTGGCGCTGGGCATGACCTTGTGTGTACGGGAGCAGCTTCCGCAAACGGCGTTTCCACATGACTGTCATAAGTTTTTTTTTAGGGGAATGTGAAGACATGTTAGAGGGATACATTAACGCAGGACAAAGGGGATTAGAGACAGCGTACGGTACCTTGCAGCGATGTTTGCGGCGGAAGGCGTGGAGCTTCTTGTCGCACACGAAGCAGTCGGCGGCGGCCTCGAACTGCGTGTCGGGTACGGAGAAGCCGCCCCTGCCGCCTGCCATGGTCATCCCGAAGCCGATACCAGCCGACGAACCCTGCGCGCGCATGGACGAATTCTTGTGTCTTGATTTTTCTGCTCGCACCTGGAACTCCCTCTATAAAACACAAAGAACATTCACATCCCTCTACAAGAGAATGCGAAAATCACAAGAACGAACATTCCCACTCACTCCAACCATGACGAAGTCCACCGAGACGAACCGAGTGCGTTTCCGTGCGTGATATCCTCGCTGTATGCGTGGAATGCTGACGTTGCGATGTCGGATGCGCAGGATATTTATTACCGCAAGGCCAAGGAGGTGGGCTTCCGCGCGCGCTCGGCCTTCAAGCTGCTGCAGCTGGACGAGCAGTACGACTTCCTGCGTCACGTACAACGGGCCGTGGACCTTTGCGCGGCGCCCGGCAGCTGGAGCCAAGTTCTGAGTCGCAAGCTATATGACGCCAGCAACGTCAGCGCTGAAGGAGACGACGGAGAGGTGCGCATTGTGTCGGTGGATCTACAAGAAATGGCGCCCATCCCCGGCGTCCAGCTGATGCAGGGCGACATCACGTCGAAGCGCACGGCTGAGCAGATCATTGGCCACTTCCACGGCGCCAAGGCGCAATTAGTGGTGAGTGATGGTGCACCCGACGTCACAGGCGTGCACGACATCGACGAGTTCGTGCAGGCCGAGCTCCTGGCAGCCGCGCTCAACATCACCACGCACGTGCTGGAGGAGGGCGGCTCTTTCGTGGCCAAGATCTTCCGCTGCGAGCAGTACGACCTGCTGGCCACGCAGCTCAGCATCTTCTTCGAGAGCGTGTCGTGCTCCAAGCCCTCGAGCAGCCGCGCGCAGAGCAACGAGGCCTTTGTGGTCTGCCAGGGCTTTCGGCTGCCCGAGAACTACGCTCCCGTCATGACGTCGTACCTGCTCCCGCGGTACGGACTGGAACAATGTGAAGCGCACGACCCACTTCTGGTTCCATTCCTCGCGAGCGGAGACTTGTCGGGGTATGATGATGACCAAGTGTTCTACTAACGGATGCGGGCTGAATGAATAGATAGATGCTTCGTTGTCTTTACTGGTGTGGACTACTTCTAAGTACTTCACTACTCAAGGAACTCGGACGACGGAGGAAATCCGAGCCAGCGAGGAGACGCTCTCGACAGCGAGCACCAATGCATCCTTCTTGGACTGCAGCACATCTAAGACGCGGGCGTCCACAGTGATCTTCTCGTTGGCGATTCCAGGCTCCTCCTCTTCTTCTTGACAAGTATATGACAGCACAGGCATCACCGATCGCTTGCTTGGATTCCAGCCAAAGAGTACGTGGATGTTGGTATCTCCCAATAGTGACTGGTTGTTTGCTTCGCTGATCTGCTCGATCATCGCTTCACGGTCAGCTGCGATGGCGTGGCTTCCACATAAACGACCTGCCAGGTTCTCCAAGCAATCAGCAAAAGCGGCGACAGTTTGGCTCAGATGACGCAGCGTTCGCACTGCCTGTGTGTCGATATTGGCGCGATGGGATCCTGATGGGGTCGTCGGTGGGACAGGCGTTTGAAGTTGACGAGCTCGATGGCGTAGAAGAGCAGCGAGGTGGAGTTCCATGCACCCAGCGCCAGCTACGACGTACGGGTCATCGATCAAGCCTGCTAGTGCTTTAAGAGCTGTGGTGATTACGTGGCTGAGCTCATCATACGCGTAGCGGTCTGCTGCAGTGAGCACAACTGTTGTCACTGGATGCGCGTTTTCGCTGTCCGTAGCGGATGGAGTCTGGTTACTGGGATACTCTCGATGTAGTCGGATGTGTTTCTTGCTACCAAGAGTTTGCGTAGTGATGAGCGACAGAAAGCCGAGAGAGCTGTGAATGACGCTGTCATCGATTCTCCAGTCACTCAAAAGGGTGGCTCCACTCAGCATCTGCACGCCTCCTAGCGTAACGGCAGCTTGTGAATTCCTAGACACTGATATCTTCAAAGCAGGACAAGGACCTACGGATATTCACGGCGGAGAGGCGATCGAGCGTGAAGATCCCTTTGGCTGCCAAGAACGATTGCAGATACTTGGGGATAATCTTCTGCGAAAGAACGGCCGTGGCGCCAAGCCGCTCCAGTCGATCGCCTACTTGGCGGAGTGCTTCCAGTCGGAAGGAACTCAATGAGCCCGCGTGGTTGACGCTTGTGCCGCTGTCAGGGTCTTGTTCTTCCATTTCTGCGAGAGGATCGATCGTGATGTCGAACAAGGCAACGCGTACGTTGCAGATTGGAGGAGACAACGGGGTGCGCTTGGCACCACGGACCTTTCCTCGGTTTGGCCACGGGAGATCTAGGAGAACCGTTTGCTTCCAGACTTCGGATTTGGCGATGGACTTTTGACCGGGTGCGAACAGGAGCTGCACGGGAATCGCCTCGTTCGGGAACTCGGCCACGTACGCAAAGACACTCACAAACGCCTGGATAACCATAGGAATGACCACCGTGTCCATGGTGGCCTCGTCCACTCCGGTTGTGGACTTGGACGACACAATGCCTCGAATCACGGCAGAAATCAAGGTCGCAGAGCTCCAATTCACCGCCACCCGCACAGGACAATCAGGGGCATCCAGGTACTCGAGACTCCAGTCCAGCACCAACTGCAGCCCTGCAAAACACATGAGCGTCAGCTGCACGCACCACTATCTTCCCAACTCCTTGCTCTGCTACCTCTATTAACAACACGGTGCGGAACCTGCGCCAGCTTTCCCTCTTGGATCTCGAGCTGCAGACTATGAGAACCACACGCCGAACAGCAAAAAATCGATACTTTGTCGAAAAAACACAAGCATCTCTTTTTCAGCCGCACCTCGCACTCAGCCCCGCCAGGAAGAGCCCTGCGTCTGCATGGTTCCGCACCTGCACCACCAGAACCGCGCACACAAACGTTAGTGAGATCCACACATGACTCTCTTGGGTACACAAGCAGCACCTTGCTCTTGAGTATGTGGAAGTACGCGTTGGCGACCGGACAGTCTCCGACGCTGCTCACAACCACAAAAGCTGTTAGTTTCCACCCATTGCAACGACCAACGCCAGCGACCGAAGGCTACGCTCTTCATCGCCTGCACCCATGTCGAAATATTCACCCAAGGGTACTTACTTGAGACTGGCCAAGTAGCGCTCGGCGACGGACGTGGCGGTGAGCGCGTCGGGGCACTGCGCATTGGCCTGCAGCAGCTGCGCTTTCCCCAGCGGGCCATAGCTGCCGTCCACGAGCGCCATCAGCTGCTCGCCCACACGCTTTAGTCGCTGTCGGACCTCCTCGCGACCCAATGTCTCCATGGCCAAGATGCCCAACTGGACGACCGCTGAAGATATAATACCTGTATCCACGATGTGGCGCATCACTTTGTCTTGATTCCACTGCGCCACAACGGTCAACGATGCTGATTGGCTGAAAGTTTGACTGCACTGGCTCTGACGCCTGACGCAGAGGCTGCTCGGGCTCAGGCGGAGAGCAGACCAGTTGCTCTCTACGCGCGAGCTCCAAACGCCGGCCAGGAGCGCGCGTACGTACTTCCCGTCTGAACCTTCGTCTTCATTAGGGATGCTCATGTCGTACGGCGTGTCCATCGCGGTGATCAACTCGGTGGTCAACGCGCTCTGCGACCCGCTGCGCAAGTACCTGACCAAGTTCATGGACCCGTTCATGGTCGTGGCGCTGCGTGGCCTCATCCAGGCGCCGCTGTTCGTGCTGTGGGCCGTCATCGACACGGGTGGCCGTCTGCCGCCGCTCAATCACCTCTTCTGGACGTCCATCTGCATTAGCGGCGGCATCAACATCATCACCAGCTACCTGTACAATCGTGCCATCCAGATCTCGACGCTGTCGGCCACGGTGCCGTTCTTGTCCTTCACGCCAGCGTTTCTCGTGATCGTGGCCTTCCTTGTGCTAGGCGAGGTGCCCACAGTCTCAGGCGTGGTGGGCATCACTATCGCCATGATGGGCGGCTTCTGGCTTCAAGGCGCCAAGGACGAGCACGCCAGCAAAGACCTGCTCATGGACTCGTCCAACGCCAGCAAGGGCTCCATGTACATGATCATCGTGGCCTTCCTCTGGAGCATCTCCAACGCTTTCGACAAGATCGGCGTGCAGAACTCGACGCCGCTCGTGTACGGCGCCACGATCCAAGTCATTGTGGCCGGCGGCAGCTACATCCTGCAGAAGATGCGCGTGGGCGGCGAGGAGATCTACCTCCCCATCGGCCAGGAGATGAAGATCCCGTGGAAGTTCGTCATCCTGGCGGGCGTCACGAGCATCGTGGCGTATTACATCAACCTCGTGGCCATGCAGCACCTCGAGGTCTCGTACGTGATCGCCATCAAGCGTTCGGGCTGCATCTGGAGCGTCATCATGGGGCGCTTCCTGTTCCGGGAGCGCAACCTGCGCAAGAAGATCCCCAGCATCGTGCTCATGGTCCTCGGTGTTATCTGTATCGTCATGGGGAAAGAGTAACTCGTGCAAATAAGTGCCATAATAGAAAAAAAGCCTCTGGCATGAATCGCTCGGAAGTCCGCTAGGGACCACGCTATCTATCGATGTGCCTCCTGATTGAGTCCTGCAGAGTATACACACCTTCCTCGTCCTTCTAACCTACTGAAACAGAGCGTCCTGAGACCAGGACTTGCCCTCGGGCGTGTCTAGCCACTGCTCGGACTGTGTAATGTCGTCCTGGATGGCCTTGATCAGCGACTCAAGGGACGAGAAGTTCATCTCCGGTCGGATGTAGCCTGAGATGAGGAACTTGATCTGGGCGCCATAAAAGTCCTCCTCAAACTTGTGCAGCAGGTGCGGCTCCACCGTTTTCTCCTGCTCAACAATAAGAGTATAACATAATGGTCAGCTCTTCTCCCTTTATCAGCTTCTCCTTTCTCCCTCGACGCACCTTGTTCTTGAAGTAGGGGTTCCAGCCGATGCTGGCGACGGCCTTGTACGGCCCCTTACCGTCCACGGTGGCCCAGCCGCAGTAAATACCCGTGGGGAGCTGCTCCAACAGGTCGCCCAGGTCCTTGCTCGACAGGTTGGCCGTGGGGCAGCCTAGCTGCTTGCCGCCGCGGCCAAAGCCCTCCACCACTGTGGCCTGCAGCCGCAGCACCGTCTTGAGCTGCTCAATCGGCATCCTGTGCTCGTGGTCTCGTTCTCTCTCTCTAGTCGTGGGAGGCGGCTCTTGACTTGTGAGGGGGAGGAGACTTATTGCTACTGTGCTGTATTGTGATTTCGTAATCAATTTCAATTGAGAGCAGAGGATTGTTCCAAAACATGACATTTTATCCAGGGCCTCCTATTTACCATAACATTATTTCTCACAATACTTAGTAAGTTATTTATTTCCTTGACCATGTGATAATTTATTTTTCAGGCCAGTAATATCACATAATTTATTGCATTACCTTCTTATCATTATTTTCTTTTCCAGCTCGAGCCCGCTCGCTTTGAACAAGTTGTCACCTCTGGCTGAAGCCCCACTTCGAATTTCAACACCTTCACCTCAAGCACTCCTTCCATCGCCATGGTTCGCGTCAACCACCCCGCCTCTACCTTCACCAGCGCCCAGATCTCGGCGTTTTACTTCAGACCGTGCCGCGACGAGTACGACGAGGTGATTCTCGAGTTCTTTCGCTGTCGTTGCGGCACAGCCCGAAAGCAAACAAACCGCAATGGGTTCTCCAACTTGATGCAGCACGTGCTGCGTCAGCACCCCGACCACGAGGCTGTTATGCTTAGAGACGGGCTCTTTGGTCAACTTCGTGCGGCATTCTTCGCAGAACCTGTACGCTTAGATGGATTGGACGATTACTTCCAACCCCCCTGTCCTTCTGCGAGGACCGAGCTGCGAGACGGTGAGATACTAATGCTACACTATCGTAAGTATCATCAGTTCTGATTCTGATACTAATTCTGATAATGAGTCTTGCTATATTTACTCAGATACACGAGCTTGGATCCCATCTCGACTGAGTCGTTGCGCGCTGGTATGGAAGGCGTGATGCAAGCGGTTGAGCGCAAGTTTGCCGCTGAGCTGCCCGATCGTTTTGGCATCATGTTTGACGGGTGGTCACATGCATCTGAACACTACGTTGCTTGGTTTGCCTGCTACGAGAAGAACGGCGAGCTCGTCACGCTGCTGTTGAGCATGGCCCCACCCATGAGCGAGGTGGACGACGATCTGTCCGCTCGAACCCATCTCGAGTTTCTGGCTACAATGCTGCCAAGAGATCCTTTTGCAGCCCCCCACATTGCCCTTCGTGGCGGTTCTCATGGAGAAACTTTACGACAGCGTGGCCATTTCCGCGACGTGCATCCCTCTCTGCGGTGAGCATGTTACAATCGCCAAACGGCCGGAATAAGCTGCTGCGTTCAAAAGCGCTAAGCCGCAGCGGACATCCCATACAGTACTATCAGGGCGACGTTCATTTATCCATTGTAACGCGTGCAACTTGCACGCGATCTCTGTCTTGAGTGTTATTTGCACGGTGCAAGTAACACTCAAGGCAGAGATAGCAATCCAGCGCGCGCCGAAATCGTCCGGCCCCCAACCGGAATCTCGACCATGAGCAACCAGATAGTCTAGTGCCCGTCTCCGGCAATCCCGCATTCACTCATCACAGTCCATCGAGAAGAAAACGACTCCAGGTATCCGTGACGCAGGGCCTCGACGGAAAGCAAACGCGGCACACAGCAAAAAAAACGCTGTCGTCAGGGGACCGGGACGCGCGGTTCCTCTTGAGGCCTCAACTGAGGTATTCTTGATGAGCGTCCTCCGAATATGGCATTTTTATTGAGTAGACACTGTACAGCAAAATAAATTATGCTCTGTCTCCTCCTGTACGAACCAAATTATGGCATAATTCGGCAGGTAAAAATAAATAATGGACATCACTAAGCAATAATGGACATCACTAAGCACCAGATGCATCAATGCATGAGTATATTCCAGCTTAGTTCAGACTATTGACAGTGCTCGCATCCCAGTAGCTGCGATTCTCCCGCAGAAACAAGATCATCTCCAGTGTCGATGGAAGAAGTCCCTGCCGTTGCTGCCCAAGCGTGACCCGAGCCACACTAAAAAACCGTTCCACCACATTTGAGGTGGGCGGAATCGTCCTCAACTGCTCGTAGGTCACCGTGGACTGCTCCATGCGACGGCGCTTCCGAAGCCGTTCGACGAAGGAGAGTCCTTCGTCTTCGGTGCTGGCTTCGGTAGCGGCCGGCTTTGCGAACGGCAACAGAGCGGTTTGCTCCGCTCGTGTCAAGCGGTCCTGACGACCGCGAATGTAACGGGCCACCTCAAAGAGTGTGTGCCATTACAGAGGGATTGACGAGGTGTCAATCCCATTGGACAAAAAGGTC
>AWVW02032029.1:0-21514 GCA_000500225.2 Phytophthora pinifolia
AGTCAATGGAGAGCGGCTGCGTCGAAGTCTCCGGACGTCCTCACGCTGCTGACGTTCTCGGAAGAGCTGCAACGTGGCCTCCAGTCGCTTGTTGCACTGCTGGTGGTAGCGACGAAGTCTCGCGGCCGTGACGTCGTTGAGCGAGCGGCGCATTGGGTCCAATAGACGACCAGGACCCGTGAGGCGAATGTCGTTGGATGGCTCGTCGTCCATTTCCAGTGTAGACGCCGAGACGAGTCCATTGCTGATCGGGGGACGGCAGACGTCCGCCATCGGCGGCGGGTCTGCGGTGATACAAGTGCCCTTCGCGAAGCAAATTTGGTTGTGAGACCGAGCAGAGAGCCCGTGTCTGCTCGAGACATTTGACTTGGTTTTAGTATGTGAACATATCGCAAAGTGGATAACGGAAGTATCTTTTGCTTCAGCTCTGTTTGCATAGGCGAGGCGATGGCTCCACTGGCTTTTGGTGCTGGACGTGGAAGCGGAAGAGAGACCCATTCGCCACCAACCCAGCTTCGGTTCTCGTTGAGGTAAATATGCAGGTTTGGATGGATATAGGGTTTTGATGCGAAAGCTTCTGCAATTTTTTTGATCGAGGTACACCCATTCTGGAGGCATCCAATTGCCGCGGGAAAGCAGGCAGAGTCGCGAAAGCGAGCTGGCGCCTGGTCCCGGCGGCAAAGAGCTCAAGTCCGGGGATCATGCAAATCGAGATCGAGCTTCCCTGGCTCTTCGTCGCAGGTGTTCGTCCACGGCTCACCGTAGCGCGAGCTTTCGCGGCGTACCACCATCGCCGTTGTGCAGACAACTGCAGCATTGAGCTATCCAGTGACAGCGACGCTGCAGCAGAGGAGAACGTCTGTCCTGCACGTCTACCCTGCATTGCTGGCTGCGCAAGCATCACCACTGGTGTTCCCGCATTTTGACGATCACGGTGTTTTCTCAGCGAGGGCTCTTCTGCGATCATCTCGTCGCGTCGGACGCGCGGTTCCTCTGCCAGGCGTGCAGTCCAGTGCGGTGGGTTGTCGTCGAGCCAAAAGCTCCCGTTGCAGCAGTCGCGCCTCAGTTTGAGACTGCAGCCATCGTCTCTGCCTAGGAGCAGGAGGCAGTTCAGCACCACGTTACCGGAGCCCTCAAAACCGCCGGTGTCGAACGCTGATTCGAGATGATTTGCAAACGGCCGCGGCCCCGAGAAACGGGCAGCGTGGCGGCCAGCGCGGCACCACGAGACAAAGAGGCCTTCTGGTGCGGAACATGGATGGTGCCGGCCCGGCACGCTTGGTGGCTGGCTTGGAGATCGATTCATTCGAAGCCGATTGTAGCGTTACGCGGCGTGCGGAGCTTACTTAAAGCAGGGACAATGGCATGCCACAACTGACATCGCAGACGTTGATTGCTGGCTACTTGAGCATATGGCTTGCAAGCCTCAACATCTCACACTGTCCAAGTTGAAGCAGTTAGAAACGTTCTTAGAAACGTATTTAGAAGTGATGTACGAAACAATCCGTAATTCGACTTTCAGCCAATTATATCTCTCCTTTTTTCAGCCAACCAGTGACGGTTTAAGAAATCGGTGGTTGCCAGCACTTGGGTCGCGCCCAAGCTCCGAGCGTCGACAGTTTGGATTTGGAAACCTCCTGACGGTATGTCGCCTGCTCTTCCCTGACTGCCCAAGACCTACGGATCCCGGTCCTCGATGCTCCTCTCGCTCCTGACGCCTGCGCTTTCGGCCCAAGCGGCGCGCTGGACGACGACCTGAAGGTCCGAAGCCGCCGTCGCTTGCGAGAAATCACAGCGTCCTGCGTGTATCAAGGATCGGATTGGGCGTCGACGGGGGCTCCTTGGGGCTCTCGCTGGCGTCTGATCCGTAGGTATATGTATGATGCCTGGTTGCTTGCCCAAGCCGCGTCGGTCTCAAGAGCTGCTCGAGTTGGAGAGAGAAAAAACAAGGGGAGGAAGACCGAGAAGAAGGTGGACGAGTCTTCGCTCAGTGTTGACATCACATCGCATCTGGTTGCTACGGGTGGAGCTGTTCGTCTTCTCCTTGGAAGGAGCAACTTCCTCCTTCATTTCTTGATCAAGTTCTCTTGCTTGAGTGGCTGGAGAGTCGACGTGGTAAGGCAGCACCTGATCCTGGGAGGAACTAACGAGACCTTTTGACTCCTCACAGAAAATGCAGATTTTCGTCAAGACCCTCACGGGCAAGACCATCACGCTCGACGTGGAGCCGTCGGACAGCATTGACAATGTCAAGCAGAAAATCCAGGACAAGGAGGGTAAGTTGTCGTCTTGCACAAGCTTGTCGTGCTGTTTGAAACAGAAAGCTCACCGTGTCTGTTTACTTGGAACTGCAGGAATCCCCCCTGACCAGCAGCGTCTGATCTTCGCTGGCAAGCAGCTCGAGGATGGCCGCACTCTTTCGGACTACAACATCCAGAAGGAGTCGACCCTGCACCTCGTGCTCCGCCTGCGTGGTGGTGGCAAGAAGCGCAAGAAAAAACAGTACACGAAGCCTAAGAAGATCAAACACAAGCACCGCAAGGTCAAGCTTGCTGTGCTGAAGTACTACAAGGTGGACGACAACGGAAAGATCCAGCGCCTCAAGAAGGAGTGCCCGTCGCCCCAGTGCGGTGCCGGTGTGTTCATGGCCACCCACTTCGACCGTCACTACTGCGGCAAGTGCCACGTGACGTACCAGTTCCAGGGCGAGGACAGCGCTTAAGCGTCTGATCTCCATGGCAGTCTCCAATAGGCCTGCGCGTGCCGTTGGTCTCGACTCGTGAGCTCTTGCTCGCGATGAAGCCTAATATCAATGCAAATGCCTCGGTTTCCATCCATCATTTCCATGATTTGTTTTTCCTCTGGAAACTTATTATCGAGCTAACCTTTATTTCACTGTGCTCTCCATTACTTGGCGGATGATGCTGCGCGTGGGGTTGATGATCTCCCATTCTTTCGAGCTCATGAAGGCCGCCGTGTTGGTCTGTTGCTGTGAATACACGATCGCCTTGGCTGGGAACTCCTGTACGTTCCCTGCGCCGCCGCCCCGTATTTCGTTGATCACTTCTTCGCCGCTGTAGTTGTCTCCATCTCCGATCACATCGTCGCCCAACAATGGTGGTAGCGCGTACGGATCGGAGCAGAACGGCCGTCGCTCTCCACTGTCCGCATTGGCGACAGGTGAGCGAGCTTTTGGTACAGCAGCTTTGATGCTCGACAGCGCGTTGAGCGAGCTCGCTCTCTGCACTGTCGGACTTGGGTTCTTGTCGTAGGCTTCGGGAACCGCAGTCGTGTACTTGAAGAGAATGGGCCCACACAACCGGCAGACGCTCACCGCGTCGTAGCAAAGTGGCGGTCGATACCGAGCAGCTAGTTCGCGTTGAGGTGGCGAGTAACCCCAGAGCTCATGCAAGTCCATAATGCACTTAAACGACACTCGATGCGGCAAGTTCACAGGGAGGAACGGGAACGTGCACAGTGCGCAGTCCACTCGGTGGATAAAGCCGTAGCGCTCGCGAACAAGTTCCTTGGCGTATGGATCGTGTCGTGCCAGTGCTGTCTCCAGCGACGCTGTGCCTTGTCGGAGAGTATCACACTTGACGCGCTCGGCCCAGAGAACGCGCAGTTCGCGTGCCAACAGACGTCCACTCGACATGTCACGCTTGATCTGCTCGTCGTACGCCATCACCATTGAACTCTCCGTCCTGGAAGGATGATGATGCAGCTGGGAAAGAGCTTTGTTGCTGACTGCACCATGGCCGCGCTTCTTCTTGGCTTTGTGCTTCTTGGATGGTACGGTCTGGTGACGAGTTTCAACAGGAGCCAAAGACGACGATGGCCGTGAATGAGAGTCATTTTGCTGAAGAATGGCCTCGCTAGCTGAGTCCTCTTCGCCGACGGGTACCAAAAAGTTCGTCTTTGGGCGAGTCACTGCCGAGGGCGTGGATGAAGGTGCTCCGTGTTGCTTGTGCCGTTGACTTGGTCGAACAACAGGCGAGAGCAGTTGAGTGTACGCCTGCTTGAGTGAGAACGACGCCTGCTTCAACTTGGAAATGCTGTTTGGCTGCGGCGACGCAAGGCACAACGTTACAGGCGCGGCTACATCCAACGCGAGCAAGCCAGCCCCTCTTGCTGCTCTCGGCGACACACAAAAGGCTAGCAGTTTTTCCAGTGTGCTGCCGCTGGCTGCACCTCGTGCCAGCACAACGCGGCAGCTGTTGTGCATTTCAAACCAGAGTTGATCATCAGGGCGGGGGATTCCTTTTCGCTGGAGCTCAGCTTGCATCGCTGCCAGAGTGTCTTCCAGTTTGTATTGCGTGAAGAACTCCTCCATAAGCTGCAGCGAGAACCCCGTCAACTTGTCAAGCGGCTTTGCACAGGGTTCTTCATCTTGTTGAGGGCCGCTCTCATTGACACTTTCCAGCTTGTGTTGAGCCACGTTAGAGTCAAGCTCGGTCGCTGAAGAGTCGCTATCCCCACCAGCACCAGGCGACTCAACCATCATGAGTGAATTTGCGCAAGGCAGAGCGTCGCCTGACGACAACAAAACTAAAATTATCGATGCTAAAAACGATTTTTCGTTTAAGTTGAACAGAGAGGGGGGGATTTAAAAGGGTTAATCATCAATAAGGTAAGCTTGTTGGCGAATATATGCTGCATCCCGTGCTCCTCAAGGGCGCCAGGACGGAACTACAAAAAGGTGCTGACGATTACTTGGCCTTGGCCTTGAGCTCCGAGAAGGCCTGCGTGGGGTCGTCTCCGTTGGGGTCCTGGAACTTGGCGCCCTTGGCCTTGGACTCCTTGATCTTGGCCCAGATCTCGGTGCCGCGCTTGCGGTCCGTGACGAGTCCCAACAGAGCCATGCAGTCGATGGTGAGCTTGGTCGGGTTGAACTGCGCCGTGGCGCCGAACTCGCTCGTGGCGTAGTCGTACGGGAACTTGTGGTGCCAGTTGTGCCAGCCCTCGCCGATGGCCCAGACGGACACGAACCAGTTCTCACGCGGCGGGATGTTGTCGTAGGTCTGGTAGCCGTAGAAGTGCGCGGCGCTGTTGACGAGCCACGTCGCGTGCAGCACCATGGCGTAGCGCAGGAAGCCGAGCACGAAGAGCGCATTCTTCCAGTCCTCGCCGACGGCCAGCACGCCCACGATGGTGGGGAAGACGAAGCACATGAAGAGCTGACCCCACGGGTTGAGCTTCTCCTGCACCACGACCGTCCAGTCGGCCCAGAGGTCGTCGTAATTGAGCTTGGTGCCGGCCTCGAGCACGCGCTGGTCCTTCTTGACCAGCAGCCAGCCCATGTGTGCGAAGAAGAAGCCGCGGCCAGAGTTGTGCGGGTCGGCCACCGTGTCCGAGTACTTGTGGTGCACACGGTGGTCGCGGCTCCAGTGGAAGATGGTGCCCTGGTTGGCCATGCAGTTGCACAGCATGAGGAAGAAGCGCACGATGCTGTGCGCCTTGTAGCTGCGGTGCGCCCACAGGCGGTGCGCGCCCATGGTGATGCCCAGCCCCGTGAGGTAGTAGATGAAGACGAAGAGCGGGAACGTCTCCCACTTGCACTGGAAGAGGCGGCGGATGCCCTCGATGGCGCCCAGATGCACGATGGACATGTAGTAGACCATGAACCAGTTGGCCTCCTTCTTGAACTGCGTCAGGGGCATCATGGTGGCCCAGGAGTTCTGCTCTGCTGTGCGGGAGTGCGCAGGCGACTGGAAATGCACGAATGGCCGCCAACCACGACCACCGCCGGACATGTTCCGCCCCGGCTGTGCGCGCTGTGCTGACGTACTTAGGTTTGTGATGTCATAGCAGATATCTTGGCGTTTGTATGGTGGGGATCTGGACAAGGGCCAGTGACGTTTCGACGCAAAACTCGATGATGTCAGGACGAGCATACTGGGCGCCAATGGCTGCCATCGCCCTGGACAAACGGAGATACACCGTTGAGGATAGCATCGAGCCGCGCCTGTATCCTCAGGATACAGGCTCGGCTCGTCGGGCGGGTATTTTCGCTCCGCAACTTGCAAGCGGTGCTGCAGCCAAACGGTTCAGTTGAGACAAGTTCTATGGATCTTTTAGCCCAATAGTAGCACGCCAAAAGGTAAAAAAAACTTGGATTCGCTGAAATCTCGACGTTCTACTTTCCTTTCAAAGTCTCCGCCACTCATGTCATCATCGCTCGTGCGGAGCCTGCGTGGGCGATTGAGCTGCTTGCGTGGCGTGGCGGAGCCGCTTACGCTGCCGACACCACGGCGCGGAGAGGCGCCTTCATGGCTAGAGGCTGGGACGCATGTGAAGGTGGCGGCAAGGTTGAGCTATTACCGCTTCAATGTGCTTCACATGGCTACAGAGCGCCCCGAGTCCATTTCCACGTCGCCATGTTAAAGAACGCGAGAACATGGACATTTCCAGGTCAATTTTTCCTGAAATGCACTATAGCAGCGAAGACACGCGGTGCGAATCACCGGAAAGGTGAGGGCAAATGCGATGACACTCGTGGGGGGGGAGGCGCCAGTGCGTCCAAGCCACAACTTGCGAACGTCTATGGTTCGCATCCTCGAGTGTTGGCTCTTAGGAACCAGTTTCCGAGGCAATGACGCGGTTGGGTCAGGACGCCCGGAATCGTTTCAATCGAGCGTGAGAGGACCATCGTGCATCGTGCTTTTATTGGCATACCGACCAAAGCAACCGCTCGACACCAGCCATGTGCAATTTGTGCGTGGGATACTACGACTACAGTGTGCAACACCACTGGCCTTGTCAAGCGCGTGCGATCCGATGATACCAAAGCAGTGGGTTAACGTGTATTACCGGTACCTTCAAAGGTGGAAAACAGATCTGGTCTCTCCTCATAATGACAAACAGTCTGGTTGGGGGACATTTCGACGCAATGTGGAGAAATGAATCATATGCAAGAAACACATTCAAAGAAAACGTTCACAGAAACGTCATTGCTAAGCTCTTGGGCCGAACTACACAATAGGTGAAGCTGTCACAACTTCTCACCTAGTAGGTGGAGCCGATGTCGCCCACGCGGATGTTCATGAACTTGACGGTGGCGTCCGGGTTCTGTGCCTCAACCTCAGTGGGCCGGCCACCAGACGTCGGACACAAGCCACGCTTGACTCCAGGCTTGGACGGGTCGGCTTCAGCGGGGTAGCTGCTGTCGAGCCACAAGCAGTAGGCGGCGTGGTCCGACCACAGACTCATGGCGAGCGTCATGCCATCCTTCATCTGCTTGCCCATGCGCGCAAGGCCCCCCTTCGCAGCGTGGTCGTTCGTGTCGCCGAAGAGCTTCTTGGACGCCGAGCACATGGAGTCGGTGATGGAGTTGACGCCATCCAGACCAGACCACACGCTCTTGGGCATCGCCACGACGCGGTCGTCCTGCTTGAACAAGCGTCGGATCTCCACGAGCTCGCCCGTTGCCGTGCCGTCGCTGGTCACGAACTGCGTGATGATGGTGAACTTGCGCGTGCTGTCGATGGTGAACTGCGCGCCGCGGCCGTAGAAGGTCTGGTTGCCCATCCGGAACGGGTTGAAGTCGCAGCCATCCTTGTCACACACGCCCTTGTCGCGGTTGCCGTCGCCAGTGCCGCATTCCTGCGCAGAAGTGCAGCGGGTCTGGCCCTCGGACGTGCACGGGTGCGACGTGTAGGCGCTGCTCATGCTGTTGGCCTCCCAGATGTCGAGCTCTGCGCAGCAGGCGCCGTACTTGCCACCTCCGGAGCTCGAGCTCCACTCGAGCGAATTGGCCTCGCCGTTGATGAACTTGATGTCGTGAGGACACTGCGCATCGCAGTAGCCCGTGCCGTAGGCGGCGCCGGCCTTGTTGGTCGGAAAGCGACTGCTGCCTCCGTCCGCGTCCATCTGTACGAAGTACAGCGCGCCGTTGAGTCCGCACGGGAGCTGGGAGACGTCGACGTCCAGCGTGAACTCCTGATTCAGCAGCTTGAACTGCTTGTACTTGGAGCCCGCCGTGTCCATCAGGTACACGCGCGAGCCCACGTTCGTGCCGTACTGGGTCTTCGTGACCAGCTTGAGCTGCAGCTCGTCAGCGGACGTTGTGATGCCGTACGTGCCCTGGTAGTCGGCACCTTCGAGCGCGCAGTTCTTGGTGCAGGTCTCAGGACTCGAGCACAGCGTGGAGTCCCATTGAGTCCCGCTGTAGCAGTTCTTGTAGTCGCCGACCTGGTGCAGCCAGCGCCAGTTGGCGTCCAGCACGACGGACGTGGACTCGGTCGTGCACCCGCCGGAATTGGAGCATTGCTTGGACGCCAGTGAAGGGTGCACCTCCGGAGTGCTGGTCCCGGCCTGCTGGGCGGTCACGTGGACGACGGCCATCGCGACGATAGCGGCCGCGAGAGTTGAAGTCTTCATAGCTGGAAGCTGGTTGCAAGTGTTGGCGTCTTGCAAAATTGAGAAGTGAGGCTGGAAGACAAGTGCCAGCCCCCGACGGCCCCCGAAGACATCGCTACTCATACTCAGATCGGTCTTGCGTGGCTCAGCTGCTTGGTGCATGCTGAGTTCGTAGAGCGGTGACGTACGTACGTCTTGGTGGCGAGGTCTTCCTTTGGTCGGACTGTTGGTAAGAGATGCTGGGGCTGCTGAAGAATCGCATCCATACTACGCGTTCTGGGTGGCAGTGTCGATGAAGGTGGTTCTCTTGCGGTGAGGCCCCAGATCGCAATGCATTGTGTCTGATGGGGCAATTCGTGCGACTAAGGATTCGACTCACGCCTGTCACCGTAGACTCCCGTTTGAGGCCATTGAACTGTCGACTGTTGATTCAAATAGCCACCGCCCGCCAGCACGCACTGTCAGTTCTCAGATCACCTCAGTGTAGCAGTACCATCGCCAGCGCCATTCTTGGTTGTCCATCGGGATGCAAGATTCTGAGCGCACGTTTATCCGTATGAGTTTCTGAGCGCATGTTTTACTGTACACAGTTCATTGCCACTACTGAAACTCAGTATACCATACATTCCCAAAATGACTTTTGTACAGTAAAACGTGCGCTCAGAAACTCGTACGGATAAAAGTGTGCTCAGAATCTTGACTGGCCGACGCAGGAGCTCACTCTTCATTCGGCAGTGCGAGAGCTCAGTTCATTTCGTCGTGGTCGTCCCTTCCTCAGCAGCCTTCCGAGCTGCTGCACCTCACAGAAGTTCACTTGGTTCTCCGTCTGAGCTGTTCTTTTTTTGGTGCGAAAGCCAATGGCTCGCCTGCTTTCACGCCGCGCCCCACTCCTCCGTGGCCGGTGTGCAACAATAGCGAGCCAACATCCTCCACCCCATACAATACATTGCATGACTTCGTAGAGATAATACCAGTAGAGCTATCGCGTGTTTCGCACCGCACAGAAGACGGCTTGGCCTGCATGTCCGAGCCCGCCTTTATATAGTAACATTGGGCTCGCCTGCTTCCATGTCAGTGAGCTCTGTGCGTGCCACACTCGCGAGCCAAAGCTCGAAGCTGTAAATAAGCTTTCACTTAGCCAGCGTGGCTAGACGAAGTTGCTTTTGCAACCAAGTGTAAACAACTTGCTTACTTACGGGACACACGTGGCGCGCGTAAAGTGTCTTCAGAATTCAACGCTTTCATTGCTGCATCACTACTCCAACACCTCAGAGCAAGGGCCCCATATGCGGGCTCTACGACCACCGTAAGATGCTGGAGGCGGCTTGATCTCCGGTCTGATAGTCGGTCTAATTAGCAGCCACAGCGTCCGCGCGCGTCTGCTCGAGCGGCGTGGCCTTGAGCTGCACGAACAGCTGTCGCATCCGGGACACGTCCTCTTCGTCCTCGGGCGTCTTCTTGGCAGGCACGGCGACGGGCGTGGGCTCCTGCTTCTTCGAGTCCTTCTTGAGCGCCTCGAGCTTCTTCTTGCGGTTCGTCTCGAGGTCCACGAGCGTCACCACGCGCTCCCACGGGTTCTCGTTCTGCAGGTCGGCCACCATCTTCTCCAACGTGGCCTGCTCGAACACGCGGTTGGACTGCACCTTGGACTCCTTGATGCGCTGACGCTCAGCCAGGAACTGGGCCATGTCCTCGTCGGCCTTGGCCTTGCACTCTACGGCCACCTTCTCCTGCTCCTGGGCCTTCAGCGCGATCTTCTCCTCGTACTCGCGCATAAACTTCCTGTGAAATTGACGCACAGTCAGCACACACTTGTCCGACCCCAATCTAGTCCTGCATCAACTCACGTGAGCTCGTTATCCTCCTCCACGACGGGAATCTGGGCGGGAATCTCCATGGGGGCAGCGGGAGCCTCGTTAAAGTCGGCGGGGGCCTCAACGGGCTCCTCAGGGGCGGCAGCGAACTCCATGGGCTGGTAACTCTCCTCCGTGTGCTCTTCGTACGTCTCGGTGTTGCCCTCCGTGTGCTCCACCTCGTAGAAACTACGAGAAATGACAATAAGTTAGAGAGATCTCTTCTATCCGATCTTCTTTTCGTCAATGATCCCGTAGGCCACACACTCTCCCGTGTTGTCGGCGGGCGGCGCGAAGTCCGACATCTCCTGGGGCACGTCTCCCTCTACGGCTGCGCTGTCTCCAAACGGGTCCATGGTCTGCTCTACTGTAGCTCTAGCTCCTGCTCCGTACGGTCGCGGCTGGGATTTCGGCTTTTGGCCCCCCTCTACGCTGAAACGACGGGGCATACGTATGTGTACCACGCCACGTCGATTTGGCTTCCGTTTATAGAAGTCGGAAGTCAAGCTTTTGACTTCCAACGAAGTTCATGTATTCTACGTATGTTGGCGTGTAGTACGTATTTCAATGTGCACCACACATGGTGCCAAATCGACTGGTGGCTAGCGTTTGGAGTTTGCAGCGCCCTGAGCGAGACGAAAACGCCGCCACAGTAGGAAAACCAAGCCAATCCGACGCCAAAATGGTCAAGCAAAAAAACCACACCGCCCGTAACAACACGGTGAAGGCTCACCGCAACGGTATCAAGAAGCCGAAGAACCACCGCTTCCACTCCACGCGTGGCGTACGTCACGGCTTCCCCTTTCACTGGATCGAGATGATACCAAGACACTGACGTTGGTCTTCCTCCTTCTCTCAATGCTACAGCTTGACCCCAAGTTCCTGCGCAACCAGCACTGGGCCAAGAAGTTCGACAAGAAGCACCGCAACCGCAAGAACAAGGACAAGGTGCGTACAGCTTCAACAGGCTGAGAAGATGGGGTTATGCTGATGTTGGATGCTATTCTGTGATACAGGAAGAGTAAGTTAAGCGCCATGGACACTAGTCGACGAGGAGCTTCTCTTTCTAGCGGGCTGCTCTTCCAGTGATTGCCAGTGGTCGGTGTGGCCGAGGGTGGAAGAAAAATGGAGCGCTTTCCTTCTTTTTCGCCGTCTTCTGCTGTCCGAGCCACGCTGGACGAGTTAGGGTCGGCCGTGGTTGATTGGGGCGCGGTGCGTGAGATGGACACGATGGGAACAGGTCACAGCGTCTTCTTCGTGTCGTTCGACGGTTCCGCGCCTTCGCTTGGAAAACCGAAAATGCAGTAAAAAGGGAGGGGGGATGGCTTTTTCCCCTCCCTTTCATTTGCATGGAACGCTCGACTTCGTGAGATCTCGTTTATGGTGACAGGTGACGGGACGACGGCAGGATCTACAGGAAGGATTGCAGCAGTGAAGCTTCGGAGGATCTACAGGGTGCTCAGAGCGAGTCGAGAGAACGGAGATGACGATCCAAACTATTTATCTACATTCTCCGAACCAAAGCGTGAGCAAGGAAAAAAAGACACGGATCCGTTCTCGAGACTGCTCAGTGCACTCTGCCTCCGTGGGACTATGGGTTGCATGTCTGTATGTTGTAGTGGGTGCTTGGATGATGAAGATGATGATTTCCAAATTCTTATCTACATTTTCTGAAGTAGCTTTAAGCTGCTTTGTGAAGACACAACTAGATCTGATTCCTCATCCAAGCCATCGCTGTATCTTCAAGCGATCAATGAAACCTATCCAATAGCCTAAGTCTAGCGGTCTCTTCTATTTCTCCTCAGATCCCTCTGTAGTCTTGTGGGCGTTCTTCTCCTTGTCCTCTGTCTTCTTCTCAGTGGATTCATCAGTCTTGGTAGCATCCGTCTTGTCCGTCACGTCCTCCTCCTCCGCCTTGCTGTCTTTGTCTCCCTTCTTGGCCGTCTGCTGGCCCGAAACAGGCGGCTCAATCACCGAGCGCACGTTGTACTTCTTGAAGCGGAGGAAGTCCGTCAAGATGCTGAAGCCGCACGTGTTGCGGAAGACCTCGACCATGAGCACTGAGTGCGGCGTCGTGAGGTTCACCTTGGCCTTGTCTTCTCCCACGAGCTCCACCAGCGCATTGATGACATCCATGCTCTTGAGGTTGGTGCAGTTGCGGCGCTTGAAGTCGACTGCGAACTCGAACGGCTCGTCCGTACCGGCAGCTTGTTGCTCCTCCCGGAAGGTTCCGATGTGAGCCTTGATCATGGGCGCGGCCATCTCCTTAATGGCCTCCGCACTGGAGTATCCCACCTTCTCGAGCGGGATCATCCTTTGGATGAACCGGGACGCGAAATCCTTGGTGCTTTCCACTTGTTCGAAGATCTTGCCCATAAGCGCCGTTGGGGAAACACTCTCGTCCTTGAATTGGATGAGAATGGCGCCCTTGACGCCCGTGTCCAGCGGCGTGAATCTCCCCGTCTGGCGGCTCTTGGCCTGCGTCTGCAGTGCTGCAATCTCCTCCTGCAGCTTCTTTTGCACTGAATCTCCAGCCTCCTCAGTCTCCCCCTGTTCTTCCTCCTTCTTGGCCTCCTCAGCCGCGGGGAAAAAGCGGTCGGCCGCCTCGTTCAGGATATTCAGCGCGTCGCTCACGCTCTGGCGCTCCTTGGTCTTGTCGCACGTCACCAGCACCGCTCCATGCCCTTTGGCATTAGCTGCAGCTCCCAACGCCCCCTTATGGCGCTTTTGATTGCCGTCACGGCCGCTCATCCACTGCTTCTTGCGCTTCTCGCCACCTTCGCGCCCCATGGTTACCACCGTGAATTGGCTCCTAAAGTCGAAACGGCTACGCTTCTTATCCAATCAAAACGATGGAAATTGATTTACAAAGATCTATTAGCCAATTAGAAAACAGAAAGGTACTGGTTGTGACGCCTTCCAGTTCATAGCCAACTTCGATAAACCATGGCGACGACTGCGCTGGCTGACCACGTGCTGTTGCTGGGCTCGAGCCAGGAGAATGAACTGCTAGTGGCCGACGCTTCTACGGGAGGACAACTGTACTGCTTCAAGAACTGCCGAGCCGCGCTCAATGGCGTGCACCCGGTGCCGAGAACGGACCACTTGGTAGCTGTACAGGAAGGCAAGCTGGCGCTTAATATGTGGACCTGGGGCAAGGACATGCCCGTCTGGAAGAGCCACGTCGCCGAGAAGATGGGACCTGTCACGTCCTCCAGCTGCGGCAACTTCCTCTTCGCCGGCGCCGAGTCGGGCAAAGTTTACGTGTGGGACATCAAGACGGGCGAGCTGGTGACAGTCTTCGACGCGCACTACAAGCGCGTGTCAGCTTTGGCGCTCACGTCGGACGACTCGCACTTAATTACGGCAGGAGAGGATGCTTTGGTGCATGCTTGGAGGCTCGTGGACCTGCTGGACGAGCCTGACGCTGCCTCCAGCTTCCAGCAGGGCGTCACGCCCGTCGTGAGCTTCACGGACCACGTGCTGCCCGTCACGTCGCTGCATGTCGGACTGGGTGGAGTTAATGCGCGCATCTACACGTCGTCGCTGGACCGCACCTGCAAGATCTGGGCGCTCAGCTCGTCGCAGTGTCTGTACAGCGTCTCGTGTCCATCCTACGTCAACTCCTGCATCGCCGACCCCATGGAGCATCGGCTTTTCATGGGCTGCGGCAACGGACAGATCTACGCGCTGGACCTGAACGCCGCATCCACTGCTGTCACGGCGGCGACAGCTCGCGTTGCCAATGCGTCGACGGGCTCATCGTCTGCCAGCGCGCCGTGGGGCCCTGAGGCTCTGCTGCCGGACGCGTTCGAGGGCCACGAGAGCAGCGTCACCACTTTGCAGATCCACGCCAGCGGCGCCTTCCTGGTGTCTGGAGACGAGAACGGGGTGGTGCACGTTTGGGACAGCCTGAGCCGCCAGTCACTACGCACCATCAAGCTGTTCAAGGGCAAGGTGACTGCCCTGGTGCTGCTACCTCGACCGCGACACCTTTTCCGCCAGGCCAAGACGCCGTTCAGTTTGGAGAGCGAAGACCTGGACGACATGTTGGCCACACCGCTGCCCGTCGCCCCGCTCAAGAAATATATGAACGCCACCAACGACAACTAGGATAGCACAGTGAAGTCTCATCAGCGCAGGCCATCATGGAAAATAGACATGCATTTACCACAAAACTTTAGCCACAATGGTGCTAAACGAAAATTGTGTCACGCATTGCCAAAATGATGGATATTTTTGCCAGCTTTTCATTGCCGTTTTCCACTTGTGTATTTCGGTCGTTGGGACGCGGCGGAGAAGAATGGCTGGGACTTGCACACTCAAAGCTTGGCTCAAGCACCATGATGGACGATGGTGCGTCGAGAGATGCTCAGCCTACGGGCGACTACGAAGAGGCCGCGACGCCAAAGCTGCAGGAGCGGATGGACAAGGCCACGCAAGACCAAGTACGTTGAAGTTTGACTAATGATGACTGGAAGATGAACTGCAATCGCTAACGCATTCATTCCTCTCAGGACCGACAACTTGACGCCATTTACTCCGGTGTCAAGCGACTCCACCGCGCCGCGGAGGCCACAAATGAAGAGGTCGTCTCGCAGAACGTGATGCTGGACCACGTGAGTGTGCAAGTCAGCGACACGGAAGTCGCCGTGCAACAGCAGACCAAGGCAGCGCGCAAGGTCGTGAGCGCCCACCGCAAGCTCGGCTGCTACTACGTGATCATCATCCTGCTGGCTGCGGCTCTGCTCATCGTCATTTTCATCTAGTCTGAAGGAGAATGAATAGCAAAGCTGCGGATCGAAGCAACAATATTGCATACTACGTCGTATTATGAAAGCTAAAAAGAAATGATCAAAGGATGAGGGATAACAACCAAATGTTGGTTGTGAAAATGCTTTAACATAACTTTCTGAATACCATTGCCGTCTTTCCAAGTGTGCGACGTTGGCTACGTGGGTTGAACAGAGCATTGTGGTGGAGAAAGCAGCAGGAAGACGCCTTTCAGCACAATGAAAGAGCTCTCGGTGAGGAGCTCTATCTCTGTCGGGACCCAAACAGCCTCAGCACACGATAAGGGGAGACGGGCGAAACGAAGCCACAGGAGAGACACCGCCTAGTAACGGTACGTCTCCGGCTTGTAGGGGCCCGTGGGCTTGACGCCAATGTACTCGGCCTGCTCGTCCGACAGCACCGTGAGCTGCGCGCCCAGGTTGCCCAGGTGCAGGCGAGCGACCTTCTCGTCCAGCTCCTTGGGGAGCACGTACACCTTGCCCGTGGCGTACTTGCCCGTGTCGCGCTCCTTCCACAGCTCGATCTGAGCCAGCGTCTGGTTCGTGAACGAGTTGGACATGACGAACGACGGGTGGCCCGTGGCGCAGCCCAGGTTGAGCAGGCGGCCCTCGGCCAGGATGATGACGGCGTGGCCGTCCTCGAAGATGAAGCGGTCCACCTGGGGCTTGATGTTCTGACGCTTGGCGATCTCCATGACGCCGGCCATGTCGAGCTCATTGTCGAAGTGGCCGATGTTGCCCACGATGGCGTTGTTCTTCATCTGGAGCATGTCCTTGGCCATGATGATGTCCTTGTTGCCGGTCGTGGTGATGAAGATGTCGGCCTCGGAGACGACCGTCTCGAGACGCACGACCTGGAAGCCCTCCATGCAGGCCTGCAGGGCGCAGATGGGGTCCACCTCCGTCACGTACACGACGGAGCCGGCGGCCTTCATGGCCTGGGCGCAGCCCTTGCCGACGTCGCCGAAGCCGCAGATGACGACGCGCTTGCCAGCGAGCATCACGTCCGTGGCGCGCATGATGCCATCCGGAAGCGAGTGGCGGCAGCCGTACAGGTTGTCGAACTTGGACTTGGTGACCGAGTCGTTCACGTTGATGGCCGGGAACAGCAGCGTGCCGTTCTTCTCCATCTGATACAGACGGTGCACGCCCGTGGTCGTCTCCTCCGAGACGCCCTTGCAGCGCTGCGCGATCTGCGTCCACTTCTTCGGGTTGGTCTTGAGGGTACGCACAATGATGTTCAGGACGCACTTCATCTCGGCGTTGTCCGTCGAGTTGGCGTCGGGGATCGCACCGCTCTCAGCGAAGGCCTTCTCGGCCTTGAAGCCCTCGTGGATGAGCAGCGTCATGTCGCCGCCGTCGTCCACGATGATGTCGGGGCCGTCGCCCTTGCCGTCGTCCGAGGGCCACGTGATGGCGTTCAGCGTGCACTCCCAGTACTCCTCGAGGGTCTCGCCCTTCCAGGCGAACACGGCAGCGGCGCCGTCGCGAGCGATGGCAGCAGCGGCGTGGTCCTGCGTAGAGAAGATGTTGCAGCTGCACCAGCGCATGTCGCCGCCCAGAGCCTTGAGGGTCTCGATGAGCACAGCCGTCTGGATGGTCATGTGCAGCGAGCCGGCCACACGTGCGCCCTTGAGCGGCTGCGAAGGGCCGAACTCCTTGATGCTCTGCATGAGTCCGGGCATCTCGATCTGAGCCATCTCGATCTCCTTGCGGCCGAAGTCGGCCAGAGAGATGTCAGCCACGCGGTAGTCTCCGAGGGAAGCCATTGTTGTCGAGGGGGAAGGAGGTGCTTGGGCTTCTAAAGGGCGAATTCCAAAGTGAGCGACGCTGGCGGATTGGATGCCGAGCCGACGAGAGCGCTACACCACCCGTTATAGATCGCGGGTGGTTTATCAGCTTATGCAAAAGAGTTGTTCCTGTCAATATCGATATTTAAGCACTGGCAAAGTTTACAACTGACTGATAATTACATAATCACATGATTCTTTGCATTGATACTTGTGGTACCTCATTCACGGATTTTTATATATTGCCGAAGGTTCTGTGTTTGGAGAGTCACAACAGATGGCTACAGTTCGCATCTGAGCTGCTAACAGTTGCTGCATTCGCAGCCGCAGATTTCCCGCCCAGGTGCTGCCCTTCCTCCATGGCCAGCGTGAACGACGTCTTGATGGGGCGACGCACAGGTGGCTCTGCCTCCAAGCGAAAGCTCGGCAAGAGCTCCAATGGGCGCGACGCCAAGAAGGCGACGAGCTCTGGAATGGCTTCGTGGTTGTCCCCTGCTGCCCCCCGCAGATCCACGCCCAAGGCGACGACCATCACGCCCGAACCGAAGGCTGCGGCTTTACAGAGCCACAACAAAGCTCTGCCCAGTACGCAGTCGTACATTGACGTGGGGCAACGCAGTTTCGGCAAGCACGTGACCTGCCCTCAATGTGGGTTACTGTACACAGCGGGGGAGGAGGACGACGAAAAGGAGCACCAGAAGTTCTGCCGCTCGATGAAGCGCGGCGTCACCTTCTCCCAGTGGAAAACAGAGCGGGTGCTCAAGACTTTTGAAGATACTGGCGCCAGGATCCTGGAGATCCGAGCGGATGACCCCAGCTCGCACGTCAAAAAGCTGCTGGAGGTCAAGGCCGTGCTAGACGACGCCTTGGGCTTTGTCGAGGAAACGGTCTTCTTGCAGAGAAGCCACTTTGTGTGCATTCAGGAGCACAAGGTGGTTGGCTGCGTCACGACGGAACGGATCATGGAGGCCTTCACTTTGGACAAGAGTGCCTCAAACTTGGTTGTTCAGACGAGCTCCAAGGGAGAAGAGAGCTCGGTGGCTGCAGATGGTGCTGTGACGGCCTCGACCTCGGCAAAGTCTGCGCTTGTCGGCATTTGCCAGCTCTGGGTGCACCCGTCGTTCCGCCGGAAAAGCGTTGCGACCCGAATGGTGGACGTCGTGCGCGAAAAGTCAATCTACGGCATGCATGTGGCCAAGAGCCTCGTGGCGTTCGCACAGCCGACACGGAACGGCTTGCAGTTTGCACATAAGTACATGGAGCCCTGCGAGGTGCTTATTTATTGAGGTCGTGCATTTTAAGAGGATAAAGAGGATATAATCAAAGCTCAAGTAGGCTGCTGCTGTAAGCTTAGCTTGCTCGTTACATTGGTGCCACAAATCACAAGGTGCTGTCTTCCTTCGTCACTGGAGCAAGATCAAGTTGAAGTGGTTGTTGAAATATACAGTCTCGGGGGCGATGATTCTCAAATTATGTGATCTGAAAGGTTTTCTACAAACTGACTGTACAAGACTTATCGAATTGAACTTACCGTCTGATTGAAAGAAGCTTGCCAGAGACTTCACAAACCTCAACCACACCTTTCTCGAGGCCATGAGCTATGCCGTTTCCTGTACAAGCGTCACCACAATTACACAGCTCGTGTGTCGAGATTCCCGCCAGCAGAGGCGCGATCCCTCACGTGGTACGGCGCATTGATGACTATGTGACGCCGTTCCTGTGTCACGAGAATTTCACCGCTGCTTGCGAGAAGGGTACGCACCCTTTACTTCTTGCTCGAACACCTTGCACCATATTGGAAGAAATCTATGAAGGCTGCCATACGCACGTGCTTCGGTTGATGACGGAGCGTCAGGATGGCCGCGGTCCGTGGAAAGCGGAATTCAAAGGAGCCTTGAAAACTGCTGCAGCTCACGGCCATCTCGAACTCGCCCAGTGGTTTTTCCTCGAGCCGGCGGATTCTGGAATGAAGAAGAACGAAGTGAGGGAGAATTTCCGTTTGTGTTTAAGAGAACTGAAGGCGAGGTAGAATGGCAGCTTTTGTATGTTATACTGATGATGATAGGCCTACTACAGTTGATCGCGCGACACCACTATCGTTGCAGCCAATGTGGGGGACATAACACGAAGACATGCACGAACGCGAAGAAGACTCTCAAATTTCAAGTTGTGGCTCCGTCACCCACAGATACCAGCGTTGAAGCCAATCGTGGGCGAAAACCGAGTTTGCCCAGGTTTTTCCACTAGCAAGAACGCCGTCGGACCTGCTTTCGATAATTTGGCTCCACGGGAGAGTCTCACGCCGCAGGAGCGCCACTAAAAGCTCTAAAAATCATGTTTCTGACGGAGTTTCTGATTGAGTTCATGGAAGTCGTGACGGCTGTGTTGTATAGTGAGTCGGCCCACACTTGTGGATAGGATGGTCAAAACCTGACTTTGTATGTACCTAGTGATCGTCTTCCACTGGTCAAACCGCGAGTATTACCCTCAGTTTCAAGGGCTGGACGATACGGCTTTCGTTCGTAGCATTTTCCTGTATGGGGAAAAGTGGCTTCGTTTCTGCTGCTCGTGGTCGTGATCAACAGAATTGGCATGGCTGAGATGCAAATTTGAAGTACTGGAAGCGATAATCTGAGCTATCTAGCCACTAAAACGAATCGAATACAAGCGTACGACGTTGAACGTTCCTTTTCAATTACCCCGTCAAGTCATGTTCGCTCCGTTAGACTGTTGCATCAAATTGTTCGACACGCTTCCGCTCACTGTGCAAAACTACCAGCTACATCCCATCGCCACATTTTCCGACAACCACAGCTGAATATCCGTCGACGCACACAGCATAGCATCACGAATGAGATCCCGTCCGTGTTCATTCTGAAATTGCGTTTGAGTAAGCAGCCACCACAGCAATTTGCGGTTTTCCTCGCGCAGAGCCGCAATAACGAGCTTCACTCGATCAGCCTCAGCAAGCCACCACGTTATCTCCACATGTCGATATTTAATAGCCAATGTTGTCCCTACCGAGAGGCTAAGCGGGGGTCCGTGCTCGACTAGCCACCGCATGAGGGGGATGTTGTCATTCTTCCCAGCGATTTCAACCAGACGGAGAGAGTTGATCTTGTAGCCGTGATTGACGAGCCAACGCGTCATCTCTAGCTGACCCTTTTCAACCGCCAACTCCAGCAGATCTGGCTCGAGCACTTGGAATCCGTTCTCATGAAACCATTCCAGCAGCCTCCAGTCTCCACGGCGGACAGCCTCGCGGATAGGAGCGGTTGACAGCAGCTCGATTCCAAACTGGTTCATCCAGTCCAATAGATTGATGTTTCCTCTGGCGACCGCTGTTTCCGCCAAACACCGCAGGCCACCCCGGAAGAAAGCTGGGCGCTGCTCGAAGACAACCTTCAGTCGGGCTGGCTGGGCAAGTCGAGTGAGGTCGGAATCCGATTTAGCGTTGCTGAACAAGTTGCGGACCTCCAAGTTCCGCGGTGTTTCCATCGCAGGATCGGAAAACCCCTCAGTGCGATGCTCGAGGAGCCACAGCACCACATTCAAGCGCCCATGACGGGCAGCCTCGTTTATCACCAGTGGGGTAAACGTTTCAGGGTAGTGCGCGTGGAGAAACTGGAGGATGTCAAGATGGCCACCGCTGGCTGCTTCAACTGGCGCCATTTTTGTGCACCCTTCGCTTCGATGCTCATGCAACCACTTGACCACGTCAAAGTGACCATTTCCAGCAGCATATTCGAGGTGTCGCTTCGACACTGAAGCAGGAAAATATTCAGCGAGCCAAAGTACACTATCCAGGTGTCCATTCTCCATAGCCAGCCAAGCACTATAGTATGACATAGTGTATGGGTCAAAGCGATCGTTGTCATAAAGCCACCTTGCAACGTCAAGATGACCATTGCTGACAGCACTCCACAGTGCACTGTTTGTGCAGCCTTTGTGTCGTTTTTGCAGCCACTTGACTACCTCCAAGAATCCATTTCCTGCGGCTCCATCCATGGCAGACGGCGAGCACTCGAACAGGTTCTTCGACGCCATCCACTGCAGTAATTCCAGGCTTGAGGAGAACTCTCCCCCGCCATCCGATCTGATGTACTTCACGCGAACATTGAATCGACGCTCGAACTCAGCGATGAATATGCGGATGTACTCGGCAGCTTCGCCATTAGCTCTACTCTGTTGAAACTGGATCCATAGTCAATCATCGTGAGGATGTGCTTATGACCGAGACGATCCGGCGCGATGTCGGTTTTCAGGTCCATGCCGATCACAGCGCCTAATTCATCGATGGGGGAAGAATCGGATGTGTCTTCAGATGGCTGGGCACGCTTGGTTTGCTTGGTTTCGGAGCAACTCATGCAGAATTCGGCCTTTCGATTTTCGAGCGTGATCCCAGACACCAAACCTTTGTCGACCATGTGCAAAATATCCGGGTAGTTGACATGACCGAGACGTTGATGCCACTTGTGGAGTGAACTCATGCTGACTTTGACAAAGTTTGCACTGCCGGTAGGAACACCGGAGAGACACCACAAGTCACGGTGTTCTGTTGCGGTAGCTACGATATTATTGTAGCTGTCTCGAACCGTGCAATCGTTACCGAAGATCACCGTGAGGCCACTCTTACGCAGTTGCTTCACCGATACCAGTTTGCGCTGCAGTCCTTCAGCAAAGTAGACGTTCGTCAACAGGATTGGTTTCACACATCCGT
>AWVW02032032.1:0-24861 GCA_000500225.2 Phytophthora pinifolia
AAACAAACAGCACAGCTGGTACGATCTCAAAGAGTCTCTGTGTACTCGAACACGAGGTCGTGCTCTGCTGTGGACACCGTGACGTTCCACATCTCCGACGAATAGATTGCTGGCTTTGTCAAAGGCATCAGGATCAAACTGAAAGCGTAGATACCGAAGAAGTAGGCCCCGAGGAGCACTGCCGACAAGAACACACATACAAGTTAGTTCTAATTTGTTGCTTGCGCTGCTTCAATGCAAACTCAGGAGCCCCACCTAATCGATAAGGGTGCAACGAGCTCTCCGGGTTGAAGAAGGAAAGGTCTGGGAACCCCATGACGTTGCAGAACACGTGCACGAGGAAAATTGAAGCAAAGTGTCCTGTCGAAGTGCAAAGAAATAAACTATGAGTTTGGCGATGACGATAGCTACGGCCACTATCAAAAAGGAGACCCCAAAATGCCAGCAAATCCGAGCCACACCTGTTCTCAAGAAAAGGAAGGTGGCGTAGGCCCCGAAGAGGGAGGTGTACACGAGCTGGAAGCCTGCCCAAATTCAACCAAAACCAACTCATCAGCTCCCCACACCACAATATCTTCGGTTGAAAGGGCAATACGCACCAACAGTCAACGCAGCATCTTTGGGAGACCGTCCGTGCCGCACATACTCCATGAAGTGGTGCAAGTGGGCTGAGCGCAGCAAACGGCAAGAATATCACACATTTCGTGAGCCCATCATGCCAGTCAAAAAGCGGCGTCGGCCACACATCCTACCTGCTCCAAACATGAGCGGACTGCCCAACACGATCTGCTTGACTGTGAACTTGGCGCACACGAGCAGCGGCACCATGCAGCTTCGGAACACAAACTCTTCGGTCAACGGGCCCTGCACACAGCAAAACCAGTGATAAGCATCTCCTCATCGCATCTGTGCGTTGCATCGATTCATACCAGCACGTAAGTACGCAGCGATGGCAGCCGGTCATGCGTGATGGAGTAGTAGAGCGCTGAGTTCTTGACGGCGAACCACAGCCCGTTGGAGTGGAACTGCTTCGACACGTTCAGGAGCCGCAGCGCGTTGGCCAGCAGCGATCCCGTGAACAGCACGGCCGTTGCCAGCAGCGGGATGATAATGGCCTGCACCAAGCCTTCCCAGCGGATACCTAGCCACTGCGCGAACGACATGCTGGTCTCATCCTAGGCAGAGACACAATACCCGAGTCAGTAGATCTCCAAGCAGCCCGTTACCGCCGCACACGTACGTGGTCGTAGAAGACCGCCAACACGAAGGGACAGAGGGCGCAAAATATGCAGATAAGCAGGAAGCGTGCCAGAATCTGTAGCAAGGAGAGAGATAGAGCGTCAGAGGCTGGCTACAGTTTTTTGCCTTCCGCAGCAGCAGCCCATGTACATGCGTGGGGTGGTCGCGCGGCAGCCGCCGGATCGCCTGGGGCAGCGTGTAAAGCACACCCACGTAGGCCGCCGCCATGCACGAGCAGGCAATGATGGCCGTCGTTGCAGTCACGCTAAATCGCATCTTTCCTCGCTTGTTGCTGCCGAAAGTGAACGCAGAGACCACATTCGTGTTAAAGCTGACCAATCCACGCAGAGCTAACGAAGCAACTGCCCAATCCAGGGGCATAAAAAAAAAATGATTTTGATCAACACGAAGCTGACGCCATGCATTGGTTGAAATAGCGTTGTCTTTTTGGCGAATGGTAGCACAGTGCCACTGGAACCCAACCAATTTGACAAGTGAGCATGGCGGACACCCACATGACGGACGCGAACGATCCCGAGGAGACCGAGATCGAGCTCATCACGCCCGAGGAGGTCACGCAGGAGTTCGAAATCGGCGAGGCGCCGCAAGGTGCGCGTCTCCGGCAGCAACCATTACAGGCTGGATCTCTGACTGACTGAACTGACTGTGCTGCAGACGACGAGGATGACGCCATGGAGGATGCCGACGAGGACGGAAAAATCTCAGCGGAGGACGCCGACGTGCGCGACGATGCCGAAATGGTACGAAGCTAAGTGCCGAGATATGGAGGGAGAGATTGGGTTTAACAGTGACGGTGGACGGTGCAGGTCTTTAACAAGCACAGCGGCCCTGTCTACTCGATCAAGGTGAACCCTGTGGACTCGCGGATCGTTATCACTGGCGGCGGCGACGACGTCGCTGTCATCTGGAACCGCGAGGACGGCAACGTTCTGTACACGTTGTCGGGTCACCAGGACTCGGTGGTGAGCGTGGACTTCAGCTTCGACGGCAAGTACGCGGCCACTGGCGGCTACGACGGTGTTGTCAAAATCTGGGATGTTGCAACGGGCAACTTGGTGCAGAGCCTCGAGGGACCGTCGCAGGAGGTCGAGTGGGTCTGCTGGCACAAGAAAGGAAATGTCGTGCTGGCTGGATCCGGCGACGGCACTGTGTGGATGTGGCTCGCGACGACCGGCGAGTGCATGCATGTGTTTGCCGGACACGAAGATGGTGTCACTTGCGGCTCGTTCACGGGATCCGGAAAGGTGCGTGACTGTGGTCATCGTGCTTGCTTGTTTTTTTTCTGACGTGTGATTTCCTATTGCAGATGATCGTGACTGGTAGCACGGATGCGACTGTGCGCGTGTGGAATCCGAAGACGGGCGAATGCAACCACGTCTTCCGAGGGTACGTTATGATATTATGTCACAAGCAAAATGGCTGTCTTACAAGTCGTTTCGAATGAACAGCCACGGCTTTCACGAAGGTTCTGTGACCTTCATCGCCTGCCACCCGAACGTACGTTGGGATCACCTTATTTCTTGATCGTTGATAGGATGCTGACTTTGGAGCCTGTAATGCATCTGCAGCAACCACTGGCGCTTTCTGGCTCACAAGATGGCACTGCTCGCCTCACCCAAGTGCAGACTAAGCGTGTGCTTGCTACGCTTTCGCACGACGGCGTTAATCCGAGCGTCTCGGGAACTGTCAATGATACCACCGCGGCGACGGAGAACTCGGTGGAGTGGTACGAACACTTTTCTCCTAAACGCATTCTGTGGGTCACGTTCGTAACCAACATGGTCGTTGTTTGTTTTGCAGCGGCGGTTTCTGCAACTCAATGAACTGGGCTGCTACGGGATGTCTCGGCGGATACCTGCGCATCTGGGACCTGGCAACGTATCAGGTATGCTGAGTGCTGAGTGCTGAGCGCCGTGCTGTGTGTATATGTATGCGTTGGCGTTTATCGTGCTAACAAACGCCTCTCGGATGTGTGCAGTGCCGTCATGTTTGCCGTCACCCCGCTGGCGTGATCAAGCTCTTGTGGCACCCCACGGAACCAATTGTGTACTCGTGCACGGTGGAAGGCCTGATCTACGTGTGGGATGCCCGGTCCGGTCAGCTTCTGAAGACTCTGGCAGGCCACACAGATATGGTCCTCGACATGGCTTTCATTCCTGCCTTCGAAAGCAACCCAGTCGCGGGACTTCTCACGGCCAGCGACGACGAGTCCGTGCGACTCTTTTCACTGAACAACTAGGCAAACATGTGTGTTCAACAGAAATTAATCTTCTTCACGATCCCACGTTGTCCATTGACGAGACCGCTTCAATATAGATGTAGCGTCTAGCTGGAATGCTCAAAATGCTGTATGAATTGCATATACGGCAGATCTCTACTACGCGAATGTGAAACTAACCGTGCGCTCGATTACGTCGGCGTGGGGTTACGCCTCATACAATCTGTACAGAAATCACATTAGTACTACGCAACAAGCCCATTTCGCGTATGATAACAGCAACGTACACTTCGTTTTGGAAACTGGATCCGCTGGCCGCAGCGTCGGCGTGCGACTGGTACTTGAGGGTCTCATTCTTGCCGAGGTCGACGAGCGCCTGACGGAAGCCCCGTCCAATGGCCTTCTGGCGGTCTTCAGCGTTAGCTGTTGCGCTCCAGATGGCGATGCGGTCCTGAGCCTTGCGCACACTAACTACAGCGCCGCAGATGTCGTCCTCGTCCTGCAGCGTCTCACCGATCAGCGAGAGCATCTACATCACAGGCAGCAAGTAAGAACCAGCAACGTCACCAGCAGCCATCGGCACCAGCCTGAAGTGCACGTACCACGTAGAGCCAGCACTCATCTAGTCGCGCTTTCCGCGAGCGAGGATTGGTGAAGATCCACTTGCCTCCCTTGGCGTTGATCGGGTCCTCCCACATGGGTCGGATCCCCTCCTTAAACAAGTGGTAGTTGCTGCCGATCGAGAGTTTCGTGGGGGCCAGAATGTTGTTGTACAGGCTGCAAATCGATTTACATGGTGAGTGCCCGCCACACAAACCTTTTTAGCAGAATCAAATGATTGGCACTGCGTACGTACCACCAAAAGTCCTCCACCGTGCTGAACGTGTAGACGTTCTTGAGATTCTCCTCCCAGGACTCGGTCGAGTGGCGCTTCTTCGGGTTGTCGTACCAGAGGACCCACCGGTTCTGCAGCGGGTGCTAAGAAAACGCACAGTAAGAGCGTGTCAGCTAGATGTTCCCGCGCTATAGTATCTGCACTGCAGCCAGAAACTCACTTTAGTGGCCACTTCGTCAGTGGCAGGCACGGCGACGGTCGTGGTCTCCACTGCTTTCTTCTCCTCCTCGACGGGCTGGGGCTGCTCCGTCACGTTCTTTTGCTCGCTCATACTGCTACTGCTATGTGTAGGTCGGTGAGTTGACTGGACAGGTGGCTAGGTGGCGGGTCTCTGAGGCTGCTGCTTGCGCGTCAAAAAGCTCGGGCTATTGCGTTCTCGTTCTGGTGGCGAATTGACTGCCGTTCTCCCTCGGACTTTTTGGTTGGCTCAAACAGGGTTGCGAGATGGCACTAAAGCGAACAATGACGTTTTATCAAGAGTGATGATCACAGCTGGTCCCAGAAGTTTCCCTTTTTGACTTCAACCACCGCACCCGCCGCCGCTGCCATGCCCAGCGAATATGAGGACAAGTACCTGCTGCTGCGCGACGAGAACACGGTGCTCAAGAAAAAGAAGAATGAGCAGGAGGCCACCATCAAGCGGTACGTCCTCCCCGTCCTCTCCCCACTGATCTGCGCTTCTCACGCCATCTATTTCCCCCAGGATGTTCACCAAGCTGGCGATGATTGAAGAGAAGCTCACCAAGTCACGGCAGGTCGAGGCCAAGAACAACCAGGACGATCCAGGTGCAGCTATGTCGCCTAATAGGAGGGGAAGAGACGTGCTGACTAACTCGTTGTGCTGCTACAGAGACTGGCGGCAATAAGGCAGCGGTCGTCCCTGTGAGGCGCGACCTGGACGCGGAAAAGTTCATCGCTGCACTGAAGAGTGAGAATGCAACACTGAGAAAGAAGAATCAATCGCTGATGGAGAAGAATCGCTGGCTGGAGGAGAAGTGCCGCCAGTCCAATTCCCTGAAGCAGCCTGGGGCGGTAGCAGCGACCACTCGACCGTCGAACCAGAAGAGACCTGCAGCACGGATCGCAGCCGCTAGTAGGACCGGCTTCGCGGGGAATACACTGGAAAAACAGGCCGACAGTGCTCGGAAGCTGCACCGAGATATCTTTTCAGGGGAGCTGGAGGTGGCGCTGAAGAAGCGCTTGGTTGTTGCCGAAAAACAGCTCATGAAACTGCAAAAGGAAAACGAGCAACTACGGACAAATAGAAGTCATCTGCAGCTGAAGCCGAGACGAGACAACAACGAAGACTCTGGGCCGAGCGATGAGGAAGATGGTGACAGCGACGCTAACAACAAAGAGCCTACTAACTTGGAGCTGGATCAGATGAAAAGGGAGCTGCGTGATCGTCAGGCGCAGCTTGCAATTCTCAACGCTCGATACGAAAATTTGGAGTCGAATGCATTGGCGGAGCGCGAGATCCAGGAGAAAACGCTGAACCAAATGGAACAAATGAATCGTCAAGTTCACAAGCTTCGCACTCAATTGCAAGATGCGAACATAGAAAAGGAAGAGTTGGAGATCCGAATGATGAAGGCGGGCGATCAGGAAAAGGACCTTGCGCTTCTTCGAGAGCAAAATCGCCGGCTGGAAGAGCGTATGACTTCCCTGTGTGAGAGTCCGTTTATTAACGACGCTTTCCAACGGAAGGAACGTATTGACAAGCTCTTCGACTTGGAGAAGTTAACTCAAGAGCAGAAAGCAACTATTGCTCATATGACTGAAGAGAACCAGAAGCTGCAAGCGGCTATTCGAGAGCTGCAAGAAAGTTTAAAGCAGATGAAGCATGCCAAAGACAGAGTTGAGCAGGATCTGGAGCAAATGGCGCATCACCTAATGGAGGAGAGAAACGCTAGAAGCGTCGAAGCCATGAAGCCAGCCACAGGAAGAGTTCCGGCACCAAGACCAGAGCCTCTGATAATAGTTCGCCCACGCACACCAGAGGTGCACCACGTTTCTGAAAAAAGAGACGCCTGCTCTTCTCCTGTGAACAACAACGCATCGCCTGCTAAAAGCGCTGCTCCCTCAATAACCATGTAAGTCCTCCGTCTTGCGGGGTAGTGTAGTCCAGAACACGGGTCGTTAACGTGATATGCCGCGACTGCTTTTAGGGCCGGAGGAATTATTACCCGCAAGTACGGAGATCTCCCTCCCACTTCAAACTTCCTCGATGCGAGTGGGGAGGAGGACAACAGTGTGAAACACCTGCGAAATCGTGTGCACGTTCTTCAAATTGCCCACTTGAAGTCGATGCAGGAGCTCGAGCGCTGCGAGAAAATGCTACAGGCACAGACCAATATTAATCGAGAACTCGCTTTGGAGATCGAAGAGCTAACCACGTCAAAAATATCAAGCTCGAATCAACTGCAGCGCCGAATGAAAGAGCTTGAATTTCTCTGCGAAGAACGTCAGCAAAGGATTGTGACTCTTCAAGCAGAAATTAAGCAGCTGAAGTACGCTCGAGAGAAGCTGCTTCTCAGGGCTCGAGACGCTGATGACGCGTGCTCCGACGATTCTGGGAGTGGCGACGAAATGAGCGAGGTGGCATCTTTGTCGGAGTCTTTGATTTTGGCTGCGAGAGACCTGGCGCCCGGTGAACAACTTGTAGAATTGGGTATTGTGGGCGGGAACTTTGATAGCAATGTGGTTGGGATTAACTCGTCGACGTTCGTGCTATGCGACTTCTTCGATTTCGAGTCGCAGTCGACACCCCTTATCATGGGAAGTCGTCCAGAATACAACCTGTCGGCTACATTTAAAGTGACGGTGGATGGTTTCTTCTTGCGCTATCTAGCCACGGAGGCTATCATCCTAGAAGTTCATCAAGCCATTCGGGGAGACTTCAAGTTGATCGGAAAATCATCAATTCGTCTGGCTAAGTTGCTACAGTCGAAGGGTGTCGTGAAAGAGCCATTGCTCACGGTCAAGTCAACCAGCTGCAGCAACGAGAGTGGGGCAACCGTGATCGGAACATTGAACGTTGTGCTGAGGCTTTCTACTCCAATCTCAGAGGTTTGGCAAGTGCATCTCCGCTCTTTCCCGCACGATCTCCAGCTACTCTCGATGACAAGTAAACGAACTGATCTCAGCATTTCAACAGATGTACTTTGTGATGATGACATGGCTGATGCTAGCAACATCACCAACGAGCTGCAAATTACTGTTTTTGGTTGCCGAAATTTGCGATCATACGGAAAGCGACCAAACAGCGCGATAACTCGGCTTCCATCATCGTACGTGCACTATCAACTGCTTGGGTCCCCGGATGTTTTTACAAATATTGTTCCCGAGTCGGCGAGCCCGGAATATGACTTGAGTTGTAGTCGACAGGCGTTCGTATTGGCGGTGGATGCGTGCTTGCTTCGGTTCCTTTCCAAATTCCGTTTCTGGGTTACTGTGTTTGACGACCAAGCCGGGCTTGACGAGGGTGCTCATGAAGATGGGATGATTGGGCGGTGTGGACTTACGCTGTCGGATCTTGTAAATGGCGAGAATATTCGAGGGTGGTTCCCGCTGAAAGATCAAAACGATAAGCATGCTGGAGACATCTCAGTTCTAATCCAATGGAAAGACCCTTTCCAAGTCCTTCAGATGACATCTTCCCAGCGTGCTCGAGGAGAGAATGGGCGACTGATTGACATGCATTCGCTGGATTTCGATCAGCAACACGCACTGCTGTCAACATTCTCATCGGATATGGATGGAAGAGTCAACTACCGGCAGTTTTTGCATTATGCAGCCCCGTCAGAAGAGCTAGAGCTTCTTGTTGCAAAACTCAAAGAGCGATTTGAGCATGCGATCGATTCAGAGCTTGTGACTTCGGTTCAAGATGCTTTAACAAACGGGGCAGACGTGAAACAGCGAAAACGCATGCATCTCCCTATGCGTCTGTTGGTGCGAGCAGGCGAAAAGCTTGGCGTTTTCCTCTCAGATGCAGAGCGACAGCTCCTGCAAACTACATTCGGTGCTACCAGTCTTGCGACGGAAAATATATCGACGAATAAAACAGTGTCTGGGGTGGCAGATGGGCCCGAAACACTGATCGAATTGAACTACTTGCTGCTACATGTCAACCCTCGACTCAGCTGTGGTGAGCGGTTATTGAGCCACAAAATTCGGCAAACCATACGAGCCTACGCTCAAGAACAAAGGAAACGGCAACCTGCGATGGTTGTACCTGCCTATAAGTTCTTCGAGAAATTTGACGATGCTAAGTCTGGCAAAATCACGCGATCCGCTTTCAGAAAATGCTTGTCTGCGCTGGGTTTTACCCTGATGAATGTTGAGTCGGAGTACCGTGAACTGGTCCGGTCGCACACCAGACAACCTTCTTCCGATGACGCTGAATTCGATTTGATCCCTATCGGTGCATCGCTTTCATCTCCAGCTGGAATGGATCTCAACGAGGATGTATTGGAAGACGTCAACTCTGAAGGAAACCAACTTTCTCATCAACCAAAGCGACTAAATTGCGACAGCGACGAGAGAAACACGAAAGCAGTGTATCAAAGGGATGAGTCAACTCGAGATGTTCCAGAGCACTCTGTCACTCCTCTTCCAGCATCCACCGAGTTTCAGCGACGAAAGCAAGCTTTCATGGATCGAATGAAGGCGATTGCTTCTGCTAGCAGCAAGAATTTGGTGTACGAACAGGTGGAGAAGAAGTTACACGAACAGCGTGTGCAGGCGAAGAAGCAGCAGGCGACAATGTTGCCCCGGCAAGATCTTCTACAAGAGCATGTAAACCGCCTCCACGTTCCTCGGAATATTCATCATGAAGCTGCACGAACTCTTCAAAGGCAGTACCGCCAATATAAAGATCAACAGCAGGAGCAGGTGTGTCGCCATTCGCACACCAGCATTATTGCAGCAGATCTGGAGCTACAACGCATTCTGGGAAAGTGGACAATTGCGGATTTGAGTAGTCTCGAAGACGTCATAGTCAATGACATCGAGCATGATGCCCCAGATGCAAAACGCACTGGACTACTGACCAAAAAGCAGTTCAGCTATTTCCTCTCAAAAGTCTCCCGTATTGCGCTGCCTCCCGCATTAATATCGCAGATTATGGACTATTTTGCAGTGAAAGCAGGTGGAATGGTAGCGTATCGGCCTCTTCTTGACTTCATTTTCTCTGCGTCAGCTGACGACAAGGACCGTGAAAAGAAGAAACGTTTATTGGTGATGAACCGCTTTCTCCTCGATGTTGGATTGGCGCACCACACGTTTGCTGCTGCTGGTGATATGACAAATATTGGCATAATTTCCATCGAAAAGTTTCGCGAGTGCTTGGCACGACTTGGTGTTCGCCTTTCACCCAAGGATTTTCACCTCGTAACTATTTTGTTCGACGCAAACGGTTTTGAAATTCTGTATCACGCTCTTCTTCACAGCTTGGCACATCTGCCGAATTGCCAACAATTAGCCCAGGCTGTCGAGCGGTGCCACGCTTTCGGTATCCCGTCGTTACGCGAGAAGCTTTTAGCGTGTGCCAGCTCTGACGATGGTCGAATGTCCAGAGAAGTATTTCTTCGTGTTCTGATGCAGCAAAATGCAGAGGTTGAGCAATTTAAACCCGAGGACGCTGGAATGCTCTTCCAGATGATTGTAGGAGTGGACGATTGCGCCATGGATATGCCAATTAAGGAGCTGTGCATTCGACTCGAAGCCGCTGCGAAATATCGTCGGATATCGGTTTATGATGAATGGGACAAGTACGATATTAATCGTCTTCAGCGGTTGGCCTGGAATTGCCGAAACCTTCTCTGTGGCAGCTACATCGATTTGAAACGAGCGTTCGAAAGATATGACTGGCAGGAAGCAGGAAGTGTTTCTTTGATCGAGTTTGTCTCGATTGCGCGTCGGAGCGGCTTCACTCTGTTCACTGAAAACCAACTAAGAGGCATTGCCAAGCAGTTTGGCGCGAAGACAAATGGGTCGTTTGGAATTAATTACAGGAAGTTTCTGGATTGGACAACACCGCCTCCTGCTGCCGATATGGATGCTGTAGAAGCAAAGATTCGCAACTTTGCTCAGACCAAAGCCGAGATGCTGCCAACTAGGCATCTTTCAGACATTATTGCAAGCTGGAACCAGATTTTTGCAGCCAAAGCCGAGTCAAGACCTGGCGGGATTAATCGGTCACAGTTTGTCACTATCTGTAAAACCCAACTCGGCCTGCTGCTCGATGAAAACGAGATGCGAGCACTGCTGTACACCTATGATCCTCAACTCGATGACCGAATTGACTGTAGTGCATTCCTTCGGCTGAACTGGCGAGAGGCAGCCATCGCAAGAAAAGAAAAGAAAGTTGGTTGTGATGCAGCTCAAGCGAAAGAGAGCGCGAAGAAAGCTCGAAAGCAAAACCCCTCGACAGTGTCGGCAGTATCGGGCACGCAAGCATTGGTACTAAAACCTCCTATTACTCTTCTTTCAGATTTCTTGGACTGGTGTGACGATCGCGGGGTTGATCTTCGGGGTGAGCTCGAAGCGTATGACAGCACCTACACAGGTTTTGTGGCAGCAACGGAACTGAAACAAACCCTATTTCGCCTGGGTATTTCAAAAATGGACTCTTCCGCTTCCGCCGAAGCAGCAATCGAACAGCTTATTCACCAATTCCGGCATCTTGAACGTACAGATGCTGTCAACTACACTAAGATGCTTTTCCAGGCCGCGAAACCTGACTGGTTCGGTGCCGATTCTCATTGGCATGATCAGATAAGCGAACTTCTGCGACCACGTATTCGCTCAAAGGCCAACCTCACAGGGAAAATCGATCACTCAGACGAAACCAACTACGCCAGGTTTGATGCAGCGTTTAGTCACTTTGATCGAGAGAGAAAGGGTTTCTTGACAGCAGAGAACGTACGTAATGGCTTGTTAGCTCTAAATTATCAACCGACGCCAGCGCAGCTTGGCCTTCTGATGACGCAGATGCGCATTTTTCGCCACGATGGAGGTGGGCTTTCACGAACTGAGTTTGACTCGTTTGTGCTGGACCCGTACGGCTTTCGATTGATGAACAAACTCTCCAAACAGCTATACTCGGACGTGGAGCCTCGGAGCCAAGACACGATGCCTCGGGTGGCGTATTTGAGTCGATTGCTAATGGAGTATGCTGGGGACAATGATGCCAGCAGTCTTCCAGCAAGAACATTTTGGACCCAACTGGAGCGAGCACTAGAGCGGCAAGTGACAGACTTGGAAAAACTGCGTCTGCAGCATCTTTTCGACGTAAGTCGAGACGGCCAAATTGCCTACAAGCTCTTCCTGAAAGTCATGTCCCAATGGAGAACACCAGTCAGCGGCCCTGTCCTCTTGGCAGAAAGCAAGTCGACAGAGGAAAGGCCTCCAGTTCCGTCAGAAAAGCAGCCTACTGCGCGAGTCCAACGGAAGACCGAACGAGCACCTTGCTCCCGCGACGCTGTCCTCCACTCACTGTATAACCAGATGTCCTCCATCGATTTCGATTCACAACTTGACATCGTGGAGGAGTATCTGAGGGAGATAGACCGCAAACACACTGGCAGCATCAAGATGAAGCAATTGAAACGAGTGTTCGAGCAGATCGGGTTGTCCCTCTCTGTAGACGCCTTCACAAGTCTGCAAATATACTATCCGGCTATTGACTCGTCTAGCAAAAACCAAGAACAAGGCGAACTCGTTGCATACGAGAAACTCCTACTAGCATTAGTTGCTCTTCATGAGCACAGCCACGATCGCGAGAGCAAATAACATTAATAGCCGCTTCAGTAAATGACATATGCATGGTATTTGCTCCCTATTCTTCGTCTGCATTAGCTCCAGCACCCGCTAACTCCTTTTCCATGATTTTAATGCGGTGGAGAACACGAGCAGCATCTAATCGCCGATTTGCTGCTAGAAGCTGTGAAAGCAGCGCACGATCCGCAGATATGCGGCTATGTAGACGCTCGATGTACATGTCCAGCGTCAGCTTGCCTGTCTGCATTTCGATCTCTAGCAGTTGCTTCTTGAGCGCTAGCGAGTCGTACCGATCGCTCCACTCCAGCGCAGTGGGCCCCGTTAGAGACGACAGCCTCGCTCCAACCTTCTCAATCTGAGCATATCACAGCGCATCACGTTAGATTTCCGCCCGTAGAATGAGAACTGACAGGCGCCATTTACCTCTTCGTTCATAACATCGTAGCTCACAATCAGATCAACGTGGTGCGTGTCGTCCAGCGAAGCGGCTTCAGGGGCTGATTGATCTTCTTGTACCGTGGCATCGCTATCGTTGGATGCTGATGCCATTACTTCGCTAGGTGAGCTGAAGGAATCGGTTAAGGATGGCTCCAAGGCCACACTTGGCATTGGCAGGTGCGTTGGGGAGGAAGACACTGGTTCGGGATAATCACCGATAACCAGATCTTCCACTGTTTCCAAGCGAACGTCCTTTTCTTTCAATGGACGGCGCAGTTGAAGTGCAATCTGTGTTTTAGTCAACGCGTGCGTTAGTTGTGGTCGGCTACAAGAAGCGGTGATACAATAGTTCATTACCTCGACGTCCCCTCCACACGGTTTTCGGTTCGACCCAAGGAACGGAATATGGGTATTCACTTCGCAGCAACATAACAAAGGTGCCTACGCACGGACATAAGACCATCGCGTATTACAGTTGAGTAACAGCAGAGTGAAGATTGACCAAAATCGCGAAAACGTACCAGTTCCTGATAAGCTCGTGCGACGAGTTCGGGATTGCGGAAAAGCGTTCCCGGTTTCCAAACTTCAAACACGGCCTTCTTTATCTCGAAAAGACGCATTGTTCCCCGTGATCGAGCCAACTTGAAGGCGAAGGTCGCGTTACTCGACGTGACCTTTGTTGCAAATGGTGCGTTGGCGTCGATTTGAAACTCAGCCGATTGGCCCTCGTGCGGTGTTGCAGACGGGAAGTTGAGGCAGAACTTCACAAACACGGATTTAGCTGCCACCTGCGACAGCCCATTCACGCTTTTCACAGTGACCTTTATCTGGTCGTCGGAAACGAACGGTAGCTCGTGATTGACTTGGAGTGAGGTTTTGACAATCTCGTAATGCGGGGCTGGCTGGAGTGGATTCTGACGCATCTGTCGAAGCTTTTCTAGCTCGGACCCGTAATGCTTACGCTGCTCATAAACCATGAAGGTTGGACTTCCGTGAGCAAAAATGAAGAACAAATACAGCACCACCAGCAGAACACGCTTACCTTACTCAGCCACTCCGACGCTTTTTCGCGATTCACTGACAGGTTTTCCTTAGCGGCCACCATCGAGCGGTTGCCAAAATCAACTAGCAACTGCTCAATTTCCTGAAACTTTGCTGCGTCGGCTGATTCCATACCGGAACTGAATGTTGTTCCCGGAATCCCAGCAGCCTGTTGCTTTAGCCCGATCAGATTCTCGATCTGCTTTGCTCGCCTCAAAGATTCAAGCGCGCCTTGAATATCGCCCTTCCGCTTTAGAGACAAAGCGGTTTGTTTAGCTCTTTGCAGCTTTGCAGTGAGGTGAGCGATATGCTTGAGATCCATCTCGGCCTTTGTATCCTCTTTTTCAGTTGATTGCATATTTGGGGAACGGATCCCTGAGCGCAACGAGCCACTCGACATCACCGACGATAGATGATTATTTTCCTCCTCCGAAGCGGATTCGTCATCGAAAGCGTCGATCAGGGAGTCTTCGTCAATAGAAGGAGCGTTTTTCAAGGATCGAGACGTCGGCAATATCGTCTTGGCTGTAGCAACTTGATCAGGAATAATTCGTGGTGCTGGAAGCAGTTCTGTCGATGCTAATTCACTTGGGGATGTGTCCACACCATTCAGTTTCAACAACTCCTGAGCAAACGCCGGGTCATTTATGTCTTCGGCAGTGGCTTCGATGTCCTCAATGCTACCGCTGTCGCTGTCGAACCCGCTTTCACCAACGCCCGAATTCGAGCGCACCACATTAGAAGTAGCGACAGCAGTGATATGATACACTGACTCCGTGACTTTTGGTACTGTAAGCTTCTGGATAGCCAGTGCCGATGAGGAGAGCACAGGAGAAGACCGCAACTCGTCTCGCTTTGACTCGAGCTCTTTCATTTTACGCATACAGGACAGCGCCTCGGCAATCCGATTCTGCCGTTTCAACTGCACCGCCTGCACCTTGCACTCGTGAATCTGCGTCTCCAAAGCCGACAATTGCTGCATGACATTGTGATATCGCGTTGATTCGGTATCGGTAGACTCCTCCTTCTCCTCAGTCAGCCCCATTGTTGCCAATTGAGCAAGAAATTCGGGATCCTGCATATCTTCGTCTGTCACTTCAACGTCGCGCTCTCCATCATCCACCGCAGTCTCCACCAATGACTGCACAGTTTCTTCAGTCCTCGTCACTACCGCAGTCCTTAACCCACTAGCCCCGCCACCAGAACTCGTTTCATGCAGCTGTGTGGCCTCTCGGAACTTGGCTAACGCCTCCTGGATCCTTCCCTGTCTCTTCAGCTCCACAACCTCCACTTTCAAGGCATGAACCTGTGCCTCTCTATCCATAATCCCAGCCCTATCGTCACTCTTCTGCGGCTGAGCCGGCGTCATGTCCTTCTCCTCCCTTCTGCGACTCGCCCTCGCCGACTCCTGCACCTCCTGCAGCACGCCACGCAGCTCGTTATCCGCCTCGTGACCATCGCTTTCGTCGTCGATCAGCGTCACCCCGTCTAGCTGCAGTTCCCGCAGGATCCTGGCCTCTTCGTCGTCCTCGTCCTGCCCCAGAAGCTCGAGAGTCTCATCCTTAGGGCTCAAGCCGCCGCCCGTGGCAGCCAACAGCGCCTGCAGCTCCGCCTGCACATCCGCATCCTGCACGGGAGTGATGCCGAACTGCTTCTGCAGCTTGGCCAGGTCGTCCGTCTCTTCCACTCGCTCCTTCTCCTTGCGATTTCGCCGCCAGAACATGGTAGTCAAAAATGACAATAGGTGTATGCCGAAATGCCAGCAAAAGTGATGTGGGTACACAAATTGGGCATCTTCAACGGAAATTTATTAGCGACTTGTCACTCGGAGTGACTCACTCCCATGCGCGCGACGCCTTTCGACGCTTCCACTCTCGGCCATTACGTTCAGACGCACGCTCTGCTTGCTCCAGCGCGTCGAGCGTGTCGTCTAAGCTTTGCTTCCTCAATATCTGCACAGCACTTGCTGCTTCGTCGTCGTCGTCACAGTCTTCATCACCAGAACTCGCGTCTCCGTTGACTGCGACGAAGCCGTCGGCTGCAAGCGCGCGCTTGCTTCCGCCTCGAACGACAACCGACTTGGTCTGTTCGGGCACGAAGGAACCTCTCTGGCCGTAGATCAAATTGTCGCGCCGTGCATCTCTTGCTCGTATCTTCCTCTCCGCGAAAGGCTTGTGCGTTTTGATCGATTTGATGGATTGTCGGCAAAATCCCTCCGACCTCTTGTCGATGACCGGCTTCTCTTCAAAGCGGAACAAGCTCAGTCGTGGATTGCACACGTCGCAGGTTCCTTTGCACTCGGCCACTGCTATCTTTTGCCCAAAGTAGCGCAGCAACGCCTGCCGTCGACACTCTTTCTTCGTCGCGAACATCTTGACGTGCTCCAGGAGCTTCAAGGCATGTCTGTCAGTGTCCACCCTCTTCGAGTTTAATCTGTTCTGCTCGTTAGAACTCTTGCTCTTTGAATCTTCTTTCTCCAATAGAAAGCGAAACAAATCGTAGTCGCGTACCGAGTACAACAAGACGCTCTGGCTTGGCTCTCCATCTCGCCCCGCGCGCCCCGATTCTTGGTAGAAACCCTCGAGCGTTTTGGGCATGTTCCAATGGATGACGAAGCGGACGTTCGGGTGGTCAATGCCCATACCAAACGCGATGGTGGCGCACACGATTCGGATCTCCCCACGCAGCCATTTTTGCAGAGTCTCTTCTCGCTCCTGCTGTGGGATCTTTGCGTGGAAAGCAGCCATTCGCAACGTTGGTTCGCGCTTTCGCATCGACAGCACCAGATCGTCGGTATCGCTCCGTTTGTGGACGTAAATCACCCCACACGCATTGGCATGAGCTTTCTTGATAAAGCGACACAGAGCACCAACGGGGTCGGCCAGCATCTCCTTGTCGTACACAGTGTACGAGATGTTGGCTCGATTGAAGTCCGCTAAGAGCACGTCCGACCCATCAGCTGCGAATCCCAACTGCCTGATGATATCATCGCGCACTTGTTCCGTAGCTGTAGCAGTGAGTGCAATGACAGGGATCTTGGGGAACAACTTCCTCAACTTACCCAGCTGCCGGTACGCCGGGCGGAAGTCGTGTCCCCATGAGCTGATGCAGTGCGCCTCGTCCACTGCGAACATCGCCAGACCCCCTCTTCTCTGCAGTTGCCGCAGCAACAGCTGCACCTGCTCACCCTGCAACGTCTCAGGCGTCGTATACAGCAGCTCGACTCGATCCGCCGCCGTCTTCATCTTGGAGTCAAACTGCCCCAGCAGCCGAGCGACGATATGGTCTCGCTGAGACTGACCCACCAGCGACGAGAGCATCTCAACGCCGATGCACTTACGTCTCAATGCAGCCACCTGGTCCTGCATCAGCGCCAGCAACGGACTCACGACCACCACGAGCCCTGGCAGCAGCAGCGCTGGCAGCTGGTAACACAGCGACTTGCCTCCGCCCGTGGGCATCAGCACCAACGCGTCCTTCCCGGCCAGCACACGACGCAGCGCCGCGCCCTGAAGCCCACGCAGAGTGGAGAAGCCGAACCGCTGGAGAGCTGCGAGGATCTTGGCCTGCCGTGCAGCCTTCGCCTTGGCCTTAGCAGCGTCCGACATGAACACGGAGAACCTATTTCCGAAGTGAAGGAACCATCAAATTGATATTTTTCGACCACCGAAAATCGATCTTCAAGAGACGCGGAGATCATTTCTTCACGATGGTTCGGAAGGCATCGCGCTTGGCGCCAGGACAGCAATCGGTGGAGGAAGTGCTGCTGAATCGCCTGGCTAATGGACAGAGCGAGGCTACTGCGCCGCCCTCGATTGGCTCGACTCGTCGGTCGCTCACCATGACGGCCCCTCGAGACAAGCGTGAGCCAAGGCAGCGTCTCGGTTTTCAAAGCTCGTGATATGTGCACTCATATCTGCATGAGTATTGGTACTTCTGCATTTCAATAGGTTTATCCAGCAGTAGTCGAGCAGGAGCTTCAGTGTCGACTGCGCCAGCTGCATCGGGGATCAAAGCTTCCGCTGCCACGACAGCGGTCGGAGCAGCGACGCCCATGTCGCTGGAGTTCATGCATCAGGTGTCGAGTGAAATTGCCAGCCTCGATCAGCGCTTGCAACGGGTGGCGACGAGTTTGGCTGTAGCCCCAAGTCCTGGAGAGATGCGCGCGACAAGATCGTCAGATGCGGAACGCACGGTGCATCAATTGGGGATTGAAAAGTTCTTGCAAGCGAGCATACAAGAAGTCTCCAAGGCTCACAGAACAGACAGTGGAGGTGGAGATCGAGCACGACGATCGACGTCGATGAACCCGAAGACTAGCGCGCAAGTGACGCACAGCGTTCGCGACATCCGCTCGACGGTCCGGCGACTGGACAAGGTCTTCCACGAGGTGGCTTCAGGCGACAAGCAACGGCATCTTGCAGCTACGAAGATCTCGATGATGTGCCGAGGTTTTGTGGTTCGCCGTCGATTTCTGAAGCTGCAGATCGCGCTGGGAGGCTGGCGATCTCGAAAGTGCGTCCACTTCCTCACCTACGTGGAGCAGTTTGCTGCGCGAGAGGAATTTGTCAACAAGCAGATCGTGCTCATGCAAGAGGAGCGAACTCGATCATTCCTGCGCCGCGTCTTAGCTGAAATCCGTGATGTGGTGCTCATGAATCTGCCCCTGAAGATGTCTCGGCTCGAAGAAACCGAGCTCCGCTTCCGCGGAAAACAGTGTAACCTGCTGAAACATGTTTTCCTGCCCTGGAAAGCGGCAGCGTTAGGGCCTCGTAGCCGCAAGAAAGCCTCAGCAGATGCCAGAGCGCGTCACTACGCCGCACGTCAGCGACTCGAGGCCATGGATCGCTTCGACGTCATCACCCAGGAGATGGTGCACGAAGAGTTTCTCAAAGATAATATCCGTCGGATCCGAGCACGGCATCCAACGTACGTGCTGAAGCGCTACTTCCACCTGATCAAGAACGCCGTCTTCCTGCCTATGAAGAGAAACATGGAGATTGCGGTGGCTCATGACCATCGAAAAGCTCTGAAACGCGTCGTGGACGAATGGGTCAAAGTCTTCCGGGCGACGCAGATCGATAAGGCAATCGCGAGCGTCGTAGACCGCCGAACTCTGGAGCGCTATGACCAGCACTTCAACCTACGCAAGATCGATGCTCATTATCGAAGGACACACATGCTCAAGCACTTACGCGCCTGGGCCAAGCATTGCCAGCTTATCCGTCGCGTACGTCGGCTGTTCGAAGGCAGCACAAGGGAGACTCTTGCGTGGCTCATGAAGCGCTGGCATGTGCGAGGTCAATACCAACACGCGTTGCGAGAAAATGCCGTGGAAGAATGGAACGCGTATTCCAGGCGCATCTTCATGATCCCGTTCCGACGCTGGTACGTCTTCATGGCACGAAGACGCGCGTCTCGCGAGGCCAAAGAGAGCATTTGTGTTGCCTATGAGCGACGCCAGCGACGACATATCAAGTACAATTTCTTCCGGTTGTGGAAGCATCAGGTGCTCTTCGGGCACATCGAAGGGATCCACTCGAAGGTCCATCTGCTGCGAAGTCTTGAGGACCAGAAGCGCATGTGCCTCGGTCTGGAAGGCAATGCGGCGCTTTACCGAGATAACATCGCAGCACTGCAGGCTTCAATCGTGCAGCTAGAGGACAAACTCATGGACAAGCAGCAAGAGCTCGCCCAGCTGCATGAGACGACGCAAGCTACTCGTTTCGGTATTCACAAGGCGGAGCAGAGCATCGCAAGGGTGCAAGGGATGCTGGAGGCGGTGCGAGTGGTGCATCCAGGAACAGTCGAGCGCATCGAGACGATGTACAAGGACAACCCGCTCCTCTCGAAAGACCTCAAAGACGTCATCACGCTTCATGCCAACAAACGGCGCGAGCTGTTGTCAAAAATCGGGCTGGATCGCACGGAGCTTGAGGTGCAGAACGCTTCAAAGGGAGCAGGAACGCAAGAGGACCAAATGTTGTTGCACCGAGTGAAGTGGGTGCTCTCGCGAATCGACCTCAGGATGCATGATCAAGGCGCCAGCAACCAACAGGATTCGAGAGGGAGCGGACCTCGCACAGAGACGATGAACCAGCTTTGCGCTCTGTTCGAGTTCATCCGAAACGGAGACACGGCACCGTTAGCGCCGGAAAATAACCCCGAGCATCGTGACCAAGAGCAGCCAAACAGGGCAACGGGGTCATCATTGCACATCAACAACGCCAGCGATCAACTCGTTCGTCGCTCCGATGTCATGGACAGCTCGAGCACGTGGCACTCGCTCTTGCAGTCGCTAGTGATCAAGTTCGTTCCTGAGAATTTGATGTCGGTGAAGGAGCGTTTGGTGCGTCGCGCCGCAGAAATGGACGCAGAGGTCGCCGAGATCAAGGCAAACCCGCAGCGGCACCATCTCTACAGGTGCGCATTGGCAGTAGAATTGGTGGGGTTCCATCCTGCACAGCCTCACGGACGTTGTATTGCATGCAGGAGCTCTTGAAGAGATTTCAACGTCAGGGAATTCAACACCAAATGCTTCACTGCACCAGGCGGAGATAAAAACACATGATTGGATTTTCTCCTTTACGAGCGAACGGGAGGGATTTAATCCTCAAAGTGGGGAAGCACCCGATTCCATCCAACCTTGTTCTATCTAGAGCTCTGCTGACGCATCGCTGCCACACCACCAACACAGCAACTTCGATCTCTTTTGACCTAATACCAGCCGCCATCCTCCTGCTTCCTGCTCGCCTGTCGAGTTTCCTGCGGATTTTCACAGGATGAGACGCCGCGCTCTGCCTGCCTACTCGTTCTGGTGAATCTTGGCGGCCAGGAAGAGCTTCTGGAAGCTCTTGCCGGCATAACGGTTGATGTGCTCGCAGTACGTGTTCATCTGCTTGGTGATGAGGAGCGACTCGAGGCGCGAGGGCTGGTTGACCGACTTAAAAAAGTTGGGGTCCTCCTCGGGCACGGGCTCCTCGCCGTTCTCGCGGCGCACCTTGTTCTCCTCCCGCTGTCGGTTCTGCCACTGTTGGTAGGCGGAGCGCTGCTTAGATAATGCGCGCTCATATCCTTGGAATTTGTAGTGCTCCTGCGCGAGCTCGTCGGCCCAGAGCGTCATGTTCTTGAGGCTGCTCTCCAGGTAGGCGTTGGTGGCCAGGTCCAGGCGTTCGAAGCTGCTGGCCGTGACGCTGTCGCTGGACTGCTGCAGCCAGCACGTGACGAGGTCCGAGTTGCGGATCTCGATGGGGATCTCCTCCACGACTGTGGCCGAGCGAATGTCCGTTTTGGCGAAGTTTTCCTTGGAGAACACGCCGCTCTTGTACGTGTCCATGAAGGACTTGGTAAGACGCACGGCGCGCAGGTTGAGCGAGCCCCTGGTTGTCTCGGCCGAGTCGTAGACAAGGCAGATGGCGTTCGGACCCAGCGACTTCTGGTATTGGAACTGGTGCTCGATGAACGAGGCCGTGCAGAAGGTTCCCATGGCCACGGATTGGTACCAACCCACCTTGTTGTTATCCATGCCCACCTCACGCAAGCTCTTCATCATGTCCAGCTGGTACTCGTCCGCGCCCTTCTTACGCTCGCTGCTGGGCGGCGAAGGGAAGCTGTTGGTCACCTCCAGCACGTCGTCGCTGTCCACGCCAAGAAGAGAACCGGCCACGCCGCCCAGAGGGCTCTCGTGGCAGTGCTTCACGATCTGCAGGAGCGCCACGCCCTCCAACGCTACGCGCGTCACAGGCTCCACACCCTCGAAGACGTCGATGTTCTCGGCCGATTCGGGCGCGGGGCCCAGCGCCGCAGCGGTGGAACCGGCAACAGCATTAACAGGATCAGTAGAAGCAACAGGCGCTGCCGTCCGAGCGGGCGCCGGTGTCGTGTCAGGGAGACCCCAAGCCATCGTGGTGCTTCAGGGTGGTTCTCGGGGGATAATGGGATCTCCCCCAGCTTGGACGACTGGCTGGGCCAGGTGAGACACGTTTTGAGCCAATAGGATACGCGGAATTTGGATTATTAGCGAATCAGAAGTGAATAATGAATAACCGCCGCCGGATTGGACGAAAAGAAGGTGATGCAAGCCGTTACCTTTTTGGTTGGTGGAGACCGACGCGCATCATGTTTCAGCGGACACAACCGGTTGACACAAGCGCAAAGCCCGAGTTCATCAGCCATGCCCAAGTCTAGGAGACAACGCTCCAAGCCGCTCACGCAGGCCAACAAGAAGGGCAACCAGCTCAAGCAGAACGTCGTGGATGCCATCCACAATGCCGTGGACTCGTACGACTCAGCCTACGTGTTCAGCTTCCAGAACATGCGCACCAACCACTTTAAGGAGGTGCGCATGGACTTCAAGGACAGCCGCTTCTTCCTGGGCAAGAACAAGGTTATGAAGCTCGCGCTCGGACGTTCCAAGGAGGAAGAGTACGCCGAGAACCTCTCGCGCCTCGCCAAGGATGTTAGCGGCAGCACGGGGCTGCTCTTCACCAATAAGCCACAGGAAGAGGTCGTGGAGTACTTCTCCAAGCTCTCCGTCAGCGACCACCCGCGTTCGGGCTTCGTGGCCACCGAGACGGTCACCATCCCCGAGGGACCGCTGCCGCAGTTCATTGGCAGCATGCTCGAGTCGCTGCGCGGCCTGGGACTGCCTGTGGACCTCAAGAACGGTGCCATCGTGCTCACCCAGAACTATACCATCTGCAAGCCTGGGCAGACCCTGACCCCTGAGCATGCCAAGCTGCTCGTGCACTTCGACCGCAAGATGGCCGAATTCAAGCTTGTGATCCTTAGCGTGTGGTCCAAGGACAAGTACCAGCGACTCGCGGCCGAGGACGCCAACGTAACCACGGGCGACGACGACACCGAGGGTGAGGATATGTAAATATGGGATGTAGTTGCGAGCTGAGATGAAGGCATGCGTAGAACGATGGAGCGTCAGTGCCACCCTGAGTGATGCCTCGCGGTGCAGCCTGGCATCTTCTTTAGTACACTTTTTTGCATCTAATAGCATTTGGATTGAATCGTTAGTTGGACGACAGCTACCAGAGACAGAAGATTTTAGAGCTTCGTCAGCTGATCAACGCTCTTGCCGTTGCCATACTTCTCCACGCTGTGTCGCATCTGTAGAATCACCGCCTTCGGGTTCGCTGTCTTGAATACGGAGCTTCCGGCAACGATCATGTTGGCACCAGCCTTGGAAGCCGCGTCAATCGTAGACGGACCCAGACCGCCATCCACCTCGATGTCCTTGGTCGGGTACTTGGCGCGGAAAATCTCAACCTTCGGCATCATGTCGGTCATGAAGCTTTGGCCACCGAAGCCCGGCTCAACGGTCATGACGAGCACCATGTCAACCAGATCTACGAACGGGAACGCGGCCTCGGCACTGGTGCCCGGCTTTACGGCCAGTCCGACCTTCATGCCGGCGTCGCGGATCTGCTTGATGAGCGCCAGCGGGTCCTGCGTGGCCTCCAGATGGAAAGTGAACTGGTCGCCGCCAGCCACTGCGATGTCCGGCACCCACTGCTCGGGCTTGGACACCATCATGTGGCAGTCAAAGAAGGCCTTGGTGTGCGGGCGCAGCGACTTGATGACGGGCGGGCCCCACGAGATGTTGGGCACGAAGTGGCCGTCCATCACGTCCAGGTGCAGGTAGTCGGCACCGGCCGCCACCACCTTGAGGGCCTCGTCCTTGAGGCACGAGAGATCCGACGCTAGTAGCGAAGGGCCTATCTGGCAGGCGCAGCTGTGGCACATGGTGGCGATGCAGGAGAAGCGCTGGGCGGTGGTGAAGGTCGGGGAGGCGAGTGCAAAGCGGCCGATGCGAGTGAGACGTGATTGCGAGAGGATCATCATTAGGGGCTATGCTAGTAATTATTCAGATCTGTTTGGCTCAGGATAGTTGACGGATCGACATGTCACTACATTTGTCAAGCTTGGAACTTATGCTATCTTTTGCAATTTCATAGATCAGTGTTTTTGTCCAATCAGAGATGCGTATTTGGTGCCCGCCGACACATTGGACGAGCGGCGCAGCAGATCACCAGAAGCAGCCGACTAGTTATTCTCCGTCCATGGCGTCTCCCCAGCAGATCGCGGACCTAGGTCGCAAGATCTTCCAGCGTCTGCCGCAGCGTAACATCCCGTCAGGCAACAAGGTCATCAGCAAGCAGCTCAAGGGCGACAAGGTGGCGTCGTGGTTCACCAAGCCGCTGCTGCTGCGTCTCGGTGGCGACGACCCCAACTTCGAGATCCTGAACGAGGAGCGTCTGGGCAAGCTTGACCAGATGAAGCGGCGGGGCAAGTCCATCCCCAAGAAGGGCGCAGGCAAGCGCTCCAAGAAGTAGAGGGGAAACAAACGCGAAGGCAAGGCAGATACTCTGTTTCAGCAGCAGTAGCAGTAGCAGTGCCGGCGTCGGATGCTTGCCTTAGAGGCGTTGCAGGGATGCAAGGGTGGCAAGCCAATGCAAAGGCACACGATTCGTCCTGGTAGTTATCTAAAGCCAAGACAGGTTTCCCCCATTTAGAGCTGCTCGTCCGTGTTCAGTGCCGTTCAGGTGGTTCCGTACCTCTCTCCGTCAATTTCAAAGTAGTTACGGTACTTTCTCATCATGAGTAAGTACGATTATGGTACTGCGTGGTAAGATAATGCTGGCATCTATCGCGATCCTCCACTCCGCCTTCAACAGCGCCTCAAACACCTCGCAGCGGAGCTCGATCAGCTCTGAATCCTGCTGCTCGAAAGCCTCGACCGAAGTCACAACCTACTTGGGCTAGATGGACCAAGAGTCTGCTTTTCAAGCCGCCACGAAGCTCGCGATTGTCCTCCCGGAATATATTACCTGCTTGAATATATATTACCATTATTGATAATAACATCTTCAAACGTGACCAGTGTTTTAGTGACATTCTGACCTTTCGGGGCAGGAGACTTTCGAAAAGTGCGATTGTTGAAGTTCTTATAAAAAGGTAATGTTGCCTACCCCATTTTGAAAACTTATTTCAGAGCTCTGTATAAAGGCAGTAAATCAGACGTAAATTATATTATCTGTTCGTTTCATTATAGGGAGGGCTTCGACCCCCAAGAAGCTACTGCTGCTGCGTCTCGGTAGCGACGGCCCCAACCTCGAGATCCTGAACGAGCGTCTCGGCAAGCTTGACCAGATGAAGCGGCGGGGCAAGTCCATCCCCAAGAAGGGCGCAGGCAAGCGCTCCAAGAAGTACAAAA
>AWVW02032047.1:0-10411 GCA_000500225.2 Phytophthora pinifolia
GGTTAACAAGCTCGGCAGCTTGCCGAATGTGCGCCTGGGATAGGCTGGCGGCGCGGCGAGCTCGCAATGCGGCGGCCAGGGATGGGGCTCTAGGTGCACAAACGCTGCTCCGCGGCCACCAAGAGCGCCCAGCGCCATCCTCCATCTGGTTGGAGCACTTCCTGCCGGCTGGGCCCGTTTTCGTTCTGGTTGCAGTTCGTCCTGAAGCGTCGTGGGCGGCGAAAGACGGGTGCGGCTTGACGCTGGTTGCAGGTACTGTACTGCCCCGAGCCTGTCGCGAGGAAGGGCCGTGCTGTATCAACTCACGGCCGGAAGATGTCAAGAGCATCCATCCGATTGCCTCCAGCGACCGCGACGATCTCCGAGTTCTGGGCCTGCCTGTCGCCGCATGGAGTGTCGATAGCACGTGCGCCCAGATGGCGCCAGTCATACTTGGCGCCGCGTGCCACTCCGACGTCCGCGGCTGGCGCCAAGGAAAGCTGTCGGTGCAGATAGCATGCTCAAACTTATGAAGCACCGCTGTATTTTTTGCCGTTGCACCGAGCCGGCCACCTGGACCAGGTCCTTGGTGCACCGAAAGCGACGAGCGGATGACGAGGAATTTTCGGCGTGCTGGCTACCGCTTTCTGGTTGGGCCGAGGCTGTCGCTTCGTTGACAGGAGCTCTGGTACTGTAGCGATCTTTAGACGAAGCAATACGTCCGGTTGTACCGATCCACAGTCGCGTCAAACGCAACTCTTGTCAGGCGCAACGAGCGAAGCAGGAGCGGATGTTGCCTCGACGCCGAACGATCACGAGCAACACCGCTACGCTCCGTAGCTTTTTGCGCGTCGAGCCCGCAACCCAACGGCACACGCTAGATCGCAGCCTATCATAGAAGAGCGCGACTCCCTCCCTCTTGCGCGAGGAGCATCGGCCGATCACTACGCTGTGGCGGGCACGCCAGCCCAGGAACGGAGAGGGGATTTGGCCCCAGCCGCGCCGCAGGACGGAGCCCAGCCTGGCGAATCTTCAAACAGAGCGCGGGATCAACTTGGTACAGGACCTTGGTGATTGCAACGCATCCCTTCATGGAACCGAGTCAACACCTCACGGCGTCTCTTGCGGAGGCGAAGTGACGACACCACAGGCAAGGCGGCAAGACAACACACACGTTGTCTTGCCTGACAGAACCAGGACGACGGAGCACAGCTCAACGTCTTTCTGCCGGCCACAATTGCATGCAACGACAACCCTGTTTGCATTGTTTTCCTAGCGGCTGATACTGTAGCTCTGCGTCACGGCGCGGCGCTCGCTGGCTCCGCCGATTTCTCCACGAGGTCCCAGTAGTGCACCACGTTCTTGGCATCCATCACCTTGCGCGCCGTCGTCGTCGTCCGGCACTCCTGGAAGCGGAAGTTGCTGAACGCTTTGCGCGCCACGACGCCCTGCCAGACCAGCAGACACCCGTTGCCGCGCGCAGCGGCGTCCTCGCCCTCGCTGTCCGATTCCTGCTCGGCCTCGCGATCGCCGCGCCAATCGATGCGCCGCGTCATGAGCTTTGTGTACTGCCTGATCGCCTTCTTGCCGCCTTCCACCACCACCATGTTGATGTTGCTGTCCTTGCAGATCAGGACGCCACCCGTGAGATGATACTGCTGGGCGTTGACGTCGACCTTGAAGCGATGTTGCGGGTTCGAGAGATCCGGCACCCTTTTCAGTAGTACAAGTTAGAGGTTGAACCAGGAACCTCCACAGACTCATCAAAACGGAGAGAGTAGAGTAGAGCACGTACTTGAAGAGCGCCACATGGATATCACCGGACGCGTCCGCCTTGATCTTGCGGAGCTTCTTCTCCCGACGCTCCTCGGGTGTGAGCTTGCGCGCGAGGTTGCGCATTTCGTGGTTCTTCTCCCGTTGCGCGATCTGCTCGCGAACCTTGCGCTCAATAGCCGACGGATCTGCCACAGCCTGCTCCGACAGCACGCGCATCATATTGGACAGCTTCACCTTTGGTTCAGGAGGCGGCAGCAATCCTAGAGCGATCTTGTCCTGTTTCTCCTTCTCGCGGTCGGCTCGGTTCTGCCGGCGGATCTTCTTGCGCTCCTGCAGTTTTCATCAAAAATCAGCTACGTTAGCGTTTGGAGTCTCACTTGCACGCAGTGGGGTACGTACTGCAGGGGTCAGCATGAGCGGCACAGCCACGGGCTTGTCGTCGTGCTTAACGATCAAATTAAGGCGCGCAGGGTGCTCGATGACGTGCACGGTGCCGCAGAACTTGAGCTTCATTTCAGCGTATGACACCGTCGCCTCGGGGTCTTCCTTGTGGACCTTTGCTTTAATGAAGCCGAACTTGTCCATCATCGCACGCTTGTCCTTCGGCAAATATTCCACATCCCACCACTCGACGTCGGGGACTGCCTGCTCTGGCTTAGGCGGCACTTCCACGCTGTCAACTTCCATTCTGGACGCATTGCCATGGTTCTCAGGCGTCGGCTCGGCAGCTTCATCAATCGGCACAATTGCCTCCTTCTGATACCCTCGCGGGTTGCGTCCCGACGTGAATCCAGCCATCATCTTCTTGGCGTCACGCGCCCGCACCTGTTCTGCCTGCTTCACGTAAGTTCCCTGGGCCACAAAGTTGAACGTTTTGCGAGCGCGACTGTTAATGCATCACACACACACCATGTTAGCGGCCACTTCACTATTTTCCCATGAAGCAGCACGTACGTCTCTCGCTTGGTGACCTTGAGCCTGGGATCGACAGTCTCCAGCTTGTCTTCCTCGTCCACGCTGCGGTGCGATAAGTAGGGGTTCTGTTTCTTCTTGGCCGCATCATCGCGCCTTGCTCCGCCTTGGTTCGCCTTGAGCGTAGCCACCGTCGGCTTCTCGGCGACAACCTTGCCCGCAGCATCGATTTCTCGACCCTGTTCGTCTAGCAGCAGCGGCGCCGGCATGAACGTACCACCGCCTACGCTGGCACTCTGGGCGGCAGCTTGTGCAGCAGCAACGGCAGTGGCAGCAGCAGAAGTCCCGGCCTTCTGGCGCAGCGCTTTGATATGGCTCATCTGGAGCTGCACCGACTTGTAGATCTGGTCTGTGCGTCGCCGCTTCTCCTGTTCAATGCGCTTCAGCTCCTCTGGGTCTATATGTGCAGCAGCGGCGCTTGGAGCTGCCGCTGGGACGGGAAACGCCGCAGCGGCAGCCGAGCCCGGGATTGCGCGGGATATCTTGGCCGCTGCAGCGCGTGCCAGGGCCGCGGGATCCAGCGCGGGCGTGGCGCCAGTGCCCACGGCCGGTCGTTTGGCAGCTGGTGCAGTGGAGGCCACTGGGGCGTCGCTGAATCTGCTCTTCCGCTTGCGCCGAGGCGCGTCGCCGCGCTGCTCCATGCTAGTCTCTATGGAAGCTGTAATGTGTGCTTGGAGGTTAGAGCGGGCGGAGTTTTGACCAATAGATTGGACGAAAAAGCATTGAGTTATAAGATGTAAGAGGTTCATGCATGATGACGGGTTTATGGAGAGAGAAAAGCCAGCCTGGTCGCATGCTGTTTGGTGGTGCGTGGATTCAATACAATCGAGGAGCGCAATATGCCGATCGCAAGTTCTCGTCGTTTCATCTATTTCGGGAAGATATATCATAACGCAGGTACCGTCCGAAATGCTGAGCGTATCCAATACCTCTACAATCCTATCCGTTCAAAAACATCGGATGTCGATGCATTCTTCATTCCCAGAGTACACCGGAAAAATTGAATCCCGCCCCGCTCGCACAAGAAAAGAAACCTTACACGGCACAGGAGCCCTGCGTATTGCAAGAGCCACGCCCGTCATGACGTCCAAGACGTTCAAGAAGAAGCCAAGTCTGCCCGAGGTGATGGACGAGCTGCAGAGCCGCTTCCTGGTGAACCTGCCGGAGTCGGAGCTGGCCTCGAGCGAGCGCCTGTTCTTCCAGATCGAGCAGTGCTACTGGTTCTACGAGGACTTCTACGCCGACCAGTATGCGCATGTGCAGCACGTCAAGCTCAACGACTTCGCGCGCCAGATGTTCACGCACTGTCCGCTGCTGCGGCCGCTCGCGCACCGCTGCGACGAGTTGTTCCAGGACTTCAAGACGTACCAGCGCCAGGTGCCCGTGGTGGGCTGCATCCTGCTCAACTCAGCGCGCACCAAGCTCGTGCTAGTGCGGAACTGGAAGGGCACGAGCTGGACCTTCCCGCGCGGCAAGGTGAATGAGGGCGAGTCGGACATGGACTGTGCACGACGAGAAGTCTTCGAGGAGTGCGGCTTTGATGTAGGCGACTCTCTCTCGCCCAAGCAATACCTCGAGTTCGTGGCCAACGACCAGCGTATGCGCATGTACTTGTGCGCGGACGTACCTGAGGACTACGCCTTCGCGCCGCAGACCCGCAAGGAGATCAGCACCATCAAGTTCTTCGCGTTCGACACGCTGCCTAAGAAGACATGGAGCGTCATGCCCTTCATGTCGCGGCTCAAGCGCTGGGTCAAGGCCCAGAAGGCGAGCAAGAAGAAGAGCAGTACGGCTGCTACTAACAGCACAGGTCGCGCTGCCTCAGTCCCCCGGAACCGTCCGCTCACACTGATCACGAACGGTGCGGCGGCGGACGTGAACACTGGGAAGGAGCCCAGCAAGGATGAGCGGTCAGTCTCGACGCCGCACAACGACAGACCCAATCGCGGCCACTTCGGCACTGAGTTTGAGACGGCCACGTCTAACGACGGCCTGAACGACGAAACCTTCGGCAACGCCGAGAAGGGCTTCAGCGTCGAGGAGATGTTCAGTGTGAACGAGCGCCTGACTGGACAGAAGTTCGAGTACGACGGCAACCCGCACGATTTCGGCAAGCCGGCGGCGCGCCCAACCGCGACGCGTCCACTATTTAATTCCATGGGCCCGAAGCCGGTGCAGATCCTGACACGACCATCGTCGGCGCCTCTCAAGCGCGTGGAAGAGGAGACGTGTCCGTCACCCAGTCCCCCTCGTCAGTCGACGGGCTCGTCGCCGTTCGGGTCCTTTACCTTCGACGCCGTGGATATCATGGCCGTCGTGACGTAACTTGCGAGTGGCGTCGACAACCAGATCGAACGACGACACAGGGCTGAGGTGTTTTGGCAAGGGGCTGCGCGACTGCAAATCACCGCGCGTCTTGTTCCCATTCGGCAGGAGCAAGAGTGTTCTGTCACACAGCGACGAGCACCCTCACTGCATCCTGGCGGGTCCGTCCTTCGGTCAGTTGCCATTTCATATCTGCATTTTGTTTTCTAGCTTTGTACCATAGTTAGGCTGCAGGCCGCTACGGAGCTCCGCGTTCAAGGGATGTAGGGCTCAAGGGAGGCCGGCAGCTAGGTGTTTTTCAACACCGCCCACTGTACAGAGATTCATCGCATGGACGGAAATGGAAGAGAGGAGGCCAGGTCAGCGAGATCCGCACGACTTGGGGATTATCAGCTTCTCCTACGCATGAGAGGGTTCAGTTGGAACACCACAGCTTCCCACACCTCTTGATCGTCATCCGTAATTACTCGGTGGGCGCAGTGGTGTAGGAAATCCAGCACACGAGCACGAGCTGCAAGCACGAGACGCTAGAGAAGCAGCAACAAACAGACCACGCTCAGCCCACGAATGTCCAAGAGAATGTCCCCAAGCAACCCAGCCTTACCCAAAGAGAAGGTAGTTGCGGAAGAGGCGATTCTCGACAGTCGGCTCTGCTACGCTTCCCTTCATGCAGTTGAGCTGTGGCACCATCAAAGGTGAGAGGTAAATCGAAGCATGTCTATGTATACGCAACCAGAGAGATCGTACCGTGAAGTATGACACGGCCACGCCAGTGTACAGGAGCGACACGTAGTACGCGATCGAGCCCAGCAGCTGAAAGATAATCGTATTGATCACGAGCGGGATGTACTTGTAGCCCGAGAAGGATACCAAGTCCAGGAAGGAGATGGAGCTGTTCAACACGTAGAGACAAGCCGCCAACACACCGATCTCGATCAGCTGCATCACGAGGCAGTAGCTCGCGTCCTTAGTAATGACGTCCGGGCTGAACCTGTTAGCCAAAGTTGCATGGAGTGAGCATCACATTGTTTCAGTCAGCCCTACGACAAACGTCAGTACGTACTGGTTTGACGTGCCCTTGCAGTAGCCCACGATCAGAATGTAGGTGAGGAAGCCCATGAGAGGGATGTAAAGATCTGGGGCGTTGCTGTCACGCGTAGGGGGAGCATACTGCATCTGAAAACGAAGCCAAGGAAGAACAGGTAAGGACAAACAACCCCGCGTCGCGATACAGCCTGAACTTACTGGCTTGGACTCATCTTGCTCGCCGTTGCCCATGCGGCGCCAATTCTTGTGCCGGAAGGGAAGCAACAGGATCTACCCATGTCACAAGAATCAGCGTCAGTCATTGAAGTTCGCTTGCGGCGTCCGACTCATGGAGCTCCTCCTCACCTTGAGACGGCTGGTAACGTAAGAGTTGTCGACGGTGAAGTAGTACTTGAGACTGCCCCAGACGCCATACGCTCCAGGAAGGTACATTTGCGACTGCTTCTGAAGGAAATCCTGAGCGCTGTTCATCGCCAGCCCTGCCATCGGGTTGCTACAGTATCAAACAACAACAACCAAGTCAGCACGTAACTCCACAACGTCAATCCCTCCACTCCATCAAACCTGGAGAACTGGTTCATGAAGTCCGGCTGCTGGCCCTGCGGGTGCAGCACGTGCGGCCGCGGGTTGCTGCCGGGTGGGCTCTGCTGCGGTGCGTTCGGCGCGAGGCCCCCGAAGTTGGTGCCGTGCGCCGGGTGGCGGTGCTGGAAGCCCGCGGGCGCGCTCTGGAACTGCTGCTGGGCAGGAGGCACCGCATTCATCCCTAGCTGGTGGAACTGCACAGCAAACGGCACAGCAAGTCGGTGAGAAAGGCTCCTCTCCATCTTCTCGGTTTTCATCTCATCGTCTCACGTCCTGGGATAACGCCGGTGTAGCCTGCGGATTGAAGAATCCTGCATCCTGCGCCGGAGCTTGGGCCTGACCCTGGGGATGAGCGGGAGCTGCCGGCTTCTGGAAGAACTGATGCGCAGGTCCGCGCTGCGGGGCTCGCTGCTGGCTCACAGCAGGCTGCGTCGGGAACTGCGGGGCTCCGAAACCCGGCGAAGAGTTGAACTGCGCCGGGCGCTGGCGGTTGACGGCTGTCGGGAAGGAACCTGCAGGTAGTCGATGCATTAGGGGGGTGCTGAGGTTCGATATGAAGGCAGGGGGGAGCTCGGAGCGGCGGCGTACCGGGCTGAGCCATGGCGCTCTTCTTAGTGCACGACGTTGCAAAAAACGTGGTGCACACCATCTCGGTTTGATATATTACAGATTCAGATGCAAACTATTAATACCTTACCGGTCAATTTTCATCGCGGCCTGCCCGGAAATCGCAGTGCGGGTATCGTCACCACCACCAAAGTTGACACAGCAGCGGGCGTACGTGCGGCTCGTATACATCTCGGAGCACAGCACGAGTGTCTTCCCGAGAAGTCTGCACTTGTCAAGGAGGTGTCGGCGGAACTGGTAGTGGCGGAGCGTGCTCAGCCGGTAGTTGAAGTCGTGCGTCCACGAAGCGCTAGCCTTCGTCATAGAAACTTGGGGATCCTTTTCGGCTCATGTGAGACCTCTTTCGTCGAGGAACGGTATTATAACATCTACGACAAAACAGCCAGGATCCTCGACGAGCCTTATCATGATCATCGAGGACTTCACCAAGGAGCTGTACATGTAATCGAGCAATCGAGCGCTTCTCGCGCGGATATCAAGGTCAAGCAGGTCGTAGGCGCTACGTAAAGAACGACCGCGATGGAGATTTGCTGCGCGAGGCTACGCAGTCACCAAGCGCTCACCAGCGTCGACGCCCGAGCGCGAGCTCTCACAGCTTCAGTTCTGCTCGCTCATCTCGATGGACAAGGAACCGGGCGCGCGATACGACCCCGCCAACACGCTGGTGCTCATTAACTTCTTAATCGGCAACAACGTGCAGAACATCCACAACGTCGTTATTATAGTAGTCGCCGTCTACTACTGTACATGTATTACGAGGAGAAAATGTTGCTGCTTGGATTGAAGTCAGCAAATCCTGGGTCTATCAGGACATCTTGATCATGCCTTTGCAACAAGCAGCATTGCTCATTCGAGCGCTTGGTGGAGATTCGACGCTCGGTAACTGGAGGCTGCATGGCGCTCCCCGAGAGCGACGACGACGACAAGGTGTTCGAGGCGACCATGTCCTTCATCGACGAGTTCTCGTTCGACGAGCCGGGGGCAGAAGCCACGTCCGCTTTGAAGGGCGCGACGTCCAGGCCTCCGACACAACAGGTAGAGCAGTTGGTACTGTCGCCTGCTGCCGACGACGTCGAGGGATTACCTCGAGCGGACGGCAACCAGGCCCCGAAAGCGCCGGCTCGGTGCAAAGTGCCATCGATTCTGAGCTTAGACACGGCCATATCGGGTATGACTCGACGGGAGAAGATCCTCGCCAGGAACGCGAAGAAGAAGCTACTGCGCAAGGCAGGCATCTACGGCGACTCGAACCGCGTGCGAAACGAGCGCAAAATGGAGATCGCCTACCTCCGCGACCGCATCGAGAAGCTTACGATCGACCTGCACACTCTGCAGACGCACAAAGTCAGGGAGGATAGACTCGCGCCGAGACATTCGTTCCCGCAACACGAAGCTCAACGACCAGCTCCCAACGCGTTGATCCTTCGAATCTCGAGTGTATGGCAGGAGATTTCGGACCGCCAGCAGCGCCGCCGCAAAGAGGCTGAGCGCGAAAACATCCACTTGAAACTCATCTTGGAGCGGCAAAGGAGAGTGGCAAACACGCTAAGCAGCCTCCTGCAGAAGCGTGCAAGTCAACTGGTACAGAGCATGCTCTTCCTGGCTTCGAGGCTGGAGCTAACATGGTGTTCGTGTTGCTGTAGGCAAACGATTGCTCGTGTTTCTCGAGCCTCAACTGCCCCAAGCACCAGATCGTCCACGTACTGGACTACCACGGAGACGTCAGCTCATTCCAGAGCCTCTTCCGCCACCTCGAAGCAGCGTACCGAGACGTCGACGCAGTGTTCGCGGCCAACGGTCTTGCAGACATGGTCATCACTGCGAGCGACGTGCACATCCGCGAAGGCGTCGGAGGGAAATACCTCGAGGTTTTCTCCAACAAGGTGCTTCCTTTCAAGCTGCAAGACGCCACTGAGGCGGCCTGGGAACACTTCAAAGGGACGGACAAGCACATGGGCAATGGCAGTCTCTACTCGAAAGCGAAGAAGGTGAGCGAACCGCCAATGCTTCTCTTCTCATACCATGGCTGGCGTTTTAATGCTTACCGCTCGTGTAGGATCTGGACGAGCCGTACACCGTCATCGAGGAGTTCACAAAGGAGGTATTTTCCAACAACAACCGAGCCGACGTCAAGATGAAGCAGGTGGTGCGTAGGTTTGTTGAACCAGACCGGGACATCGTCATCTGGGTCGCGAGTGTAGCGCCCACGGAGATCAAGCACAAGATGTTGCAGGGCTTGACGTATCACCTCCGAGGCTACGCGTTGACCAAGCGCTCGCCGGCCTCGACGCCAGGACAGGAGCTGTCACAGCTGCAGTTCTGCTACTTGATCAGCCTGGACCAGGACACCATGGCGGTCTACGGCCCCGACAATATGCGAGCGCTCGCCAACTTCCTCATTGCAAACACAGCGCAGAACATGCGTGTCCATCAGAGCGGCATCGAGAACCGCCTCATCGACCAAGCACTCACCATCTAGGTCCATTAGCAGCATGTGTAGCATTACATTACCTCTAGGTCATGCTTCTTCATCGAGGGCCCTGGTTGCTCGCTGTAATCCGAGATGCACTGCTATTCACCGCACGCCGCTCAACTCGAAGACGCGCCTGTCCAAACGAACCGCATGATAGTGAAGGCCGCCCGGAGATCAGCGCGGGCACCGAAAGAACCATCAAGGTTTACACGTAGCCGGCAGCAGCGGGCGCACGTACAGCTTGCATACATCTCGGGGCACAGCGCGAGCGTCTTCCCGAGAAGTCTGCATTTTTTTTTGAGGTGTCGGCGGTACTGGTAGTGGCGGAGCGTCAGTTGAAGTCGTGCATCCAAGGAGGATGATGTCCCCCTGCTTGCACAGGAACGCTGCCGACAGGAAGTGAAGGTCGGCGATCCAGTTCGCGATCTTCGCCGATGTACACCATCTTTCTCTGCGCGCCTTCATGGCTCGGAGTTGGCGCGGCCGGTAAATGCGGCCGTGCGCGCTGCACAGTCTGTGCCATAGCGTGGCTCCGAATTGGCACAGGTTTCCGTGGCGGACACATTGGTCAGCACGCTGCAAAGCGAGCGAGCGACTGGCCTGATGAGTGCTCGAGCTTGAACACAGAGC
>AWVW02032056.1:0-14305 GCA_000500225.2 Phytophthora pinifolia
GCTGCTCCCCAAGTAGAATATCCAGCAGGTCGGGCGCTGCGACTCCGCTTGGGGTCCAGACCATCTGTGTTCATGGCGCTCGTTTGAAGGTGCTTTCCAGCGCGGAGCCCCCAGGAGCAAGATATAGAGGTGCAAGCGTCCAGTTGAAGACGCCTCATGAGTGACGACAGGCAGCCTCAACCGAACCGAGCTGTGTTAAGGTACATCAGCTCGATGGAGCCGCACATTCTTGTCCGCAAGCCGGAAGCGACCTGAGATGAAGTGGAAGTCGAATCAGCGGCGAGCCATGCAAAAGGAAACGGCGTCGACCTTTTGATTGAGCTCAATGCGACGACGAGGTATGCACAATGCGAGCTGCCGCTACTGACCTTCGCCCACTGGGTTCGTGCGGCGTCTTGTTAAAAAGAGCGCAATGTGGCGTGCATACATGCGACGCGCGCTGCAACAACAGCGAGGGCAGTCTGGTTTAACCCCATTGCGAAGGACGCCGAAGTATAGTCGAAGCGAGCCGGATCCCGCCCGAGATGAAGGTGCTCAATCGTCCGTGGCGGACGGGGAGATGCAAGTTAGAGATGGCCTGTGCATTTCCTCATTGGAGTGACAAAACGTACTGCAGCAGACGAACTCTGCGTTCTCGCTGCAGCCTCGCTGCTGTCGCTTCAAGGCTCGCACGCACCTCGGCATCCGAACTCTTCGGGCTCTAGAAGCAGTAATGAACCGGGAAGCCGCCACGAAAGTGCGCTCCAAGACAAGATAGGGCTTCTCCTGATTGCAGCGCCCGTTCTGCCGCACATTTGGCTCCGCTGGGTTGCTTGCTGAAGGCTCCGCAGCGTTGCCAACTCGTTGTTGCGGCGCGTGGCTCGGTTTGCCCCACGCTCCTTTGAGTCAGGATATGGGAGTGAAGAAATGGCAGGAGGCTCGGCTGATAGCCATCCCGTGACCCACAGTGCCGCAATGTTTCCCACGAGCTTAGTCTCGACGTGGCGGCAAACTGTTGCATCAGCACCCGCAAAGTTGACTCTGCGGCTCCAAGCAGCCCTCATAAAACGTAATGATTGCAATTGCCTCGACTCCACGTGGGCGAGTCGCTCGTGGCACAGAGCGGTCTCAATCGAACTGTCGCTTCCTGGACCTCTCAGGGTGCTTCTTAGCAGAGTGAGCCAGAGCACTTTGCCCGGTGACCCACTCGATGCAATTTTCGTAGTGGGGGATGAAGTTTCCAGCGTCTGCGTATAAGGAGCAGTTGGGCGACGCGGCCATTCTGCGCGTACGCGTGCCTGCCAGCGCGCTGAGCACTGGCCAGCCAGCAACTTGAGCTCGTCTTCCCTGACCCGGACGGAGACAGTCTCGGTTACCAGCGGCGCCTTCTTCTTGGAAGCCGGCGACTTTAGAATTGTCTACCAGCCCCAAGCGCAGGCCGGGCGGTGACTAACGTCGGCGGGGCCCAAAGCGAGCAAGAAGCGCTCTGGACGGCAACTTGACTGCACAAAAATCGCGGACTTCGTCCCCGCCCGGTTCAGTAGAGTACGTTTGGGCTTGAGGCAGCCCAGCGCAGCGGTCGAGGTGTCGTCGTTACTCTTGGTGCAGTAGCGGCGGCCGGTGTGTGGCAACGAGTTGCGCCTTCGCCTCGGCCGGCGTAGCGCTCCAGAACAATAGCCCGCTGTTGACGACTGAAGCAAGCGTCTCACTCACTATTCAATTTGCCTCCAACCGCGCAACTCGGAAGACGCAACCAACCAGTCTCGCATTTGGTTACCACAGCACACCCTACTCAACCCATGTCGACCACCAACACCAACGCCAAAACCATCGCCAACGACGGCAAGCAGGCCGTCGTTCTGTTGCCGACGGAGGTGCGCTGCTCGTACCCGAGCAAACTCTGCAACAACCACCGTGCCGTCAAGGACAACGGCGATCTGCACAAGCTCTGCGACTTCCACCGCAAGAAGGCCAACGTGAACCAGCAGCGCATGCAGCAGAAGCGCCGGCTCATCCGCCAGCAAATGGTGGAGCGCAAGAAGCGCTTTCTGGACGCGACGCAGGCCCCCATGAAGTACAACTCCACCACCAACATAATGGAGCCCAAGGAGCCCATCTGCAACCTCTCGCACGAGGAGGTCATGATGCTTGAGGTCATGCTGTTCGACGACGAGGACGGCGAGGGCTACGTGAGTCCCAGCGGCGAAGGCATGGCGTACCCGGACTACCCGATGGGCTTGCCCACGGGTGCATACATGACACCGACGATGCCGCCTGGCAACGTGACGCTCTAAGGCGCCCTCGAACGCGCCCCACGAACGTCATCGCAACGTTATTTTGTTCCTCGTCCGATTCCGAATAGAGTAAATTAGTGCCGCGGCAAACAGAAACACAACCCCATGTTCTACCTTAACAGTGATAATACAGAGGAAGTACGCGGCTCGAGCCGAAGCGAAGGCTGGCATCGCGCAATTGTCTCGCAATCTCCACTCGTCTTCTCCTTCTCGAGCTTCTCCTTTGATAGAGGGTGCATTCACGATTTGTGTTGATGAGGACAGGCGCTGCCTTTTCACAACGGGTTCCGATCACAGCATATTCAGGCGGTTCCATTGCACACCGTCGTCGCATTACATGCGGAGCCTGCGGTGAGAGGAGAGCTGACCAGCGCTCCGGCATCGCCAAGCTTGACCAGCAATGATGAAAGACAGAAAATGTTGGTGGAGTTTTTGTCGTCGAGACTGGATACTCCTGCGCTGTGCATTGCACTCGGAAACAGTGTCACCGGCGCCCGTCAAGGACTGGCTGCTGGGCGTCCACTGCGTTGTCTTTTTTAATCAAGAAGATACCCGTGGTCCAACTCGATTCGGTGAACAGTGGCACTCGCAAACAAGTCGGTTTTGCTCGGTTGGTCTGACGCTTCGATGCTGGCATGCGCCGGTGCGTGATGAAAGCCCACTCGGTTGGTGAGCTACCAGTATTTAACCACAAGATCTTGGCTGCCATCCGGCTAAGCAGCGGATGGTGCCCTAGCTGCAGCGCCTTCACCATGTGGACACCGTCCGATCTGAAGTTGAAGTGACCCAAGGACATGGCTTCACTTTTGTGCGAGAAGACGATCTCGGCAGCGAGAGCTGCTTAGCAGTGCTTACATGTATCGCTGCAGCAGTGGGCTTGAACCGTCTGTCCTGACACGTCGTGGCCATCCAATGCTGGGCGGGCGCCGCAGCGAGAGGTGTCGTCGGAAATTTTACGTCTCCGTATTGAAAAATCCACCATCGGACCCTCTACGAACGCATTGTTCACCCACTCTGAGACATGTGGCGGTCATTGACCTACAAATACCAAGCTTTGTGACCTCCTATAGTAAATAATGACGAGAACTTCGAGAGCTCGAGCAAATGGTGTCCCGGCGGCCGACGTCAAAGAACTGCCCGCGTGAAGCTTGAGGCAGCCAGCAAGAATGCATGCTCGTGCAGTACGCTCGCCCGTCTGAATCCTTTTTTTCAAGGGTATCGCCGCCATGGTGATACTATAGAGCAAAATACTGGCTTGGCACTGAATTTCTTCATTTTTGCTTGCATTTGTATTACACCACGTTAGACATAACAATTCCAGTCAGAGCTTCTGGAACATGCCACTCTCCGAGGAATTCAGCATTGTGCCGCACCAACTTTCCAGCGCAGGCCGCGCCCCACACGAGACCGGCTAGTAAGCCGGGCAGGTGCGGCCAAGCAAGTAAGTGAGACAAGGGGGGCGGAAGATGGGACCGGCGCTCCGATCGGAATTTCTCACTGCGAAAATGGTGTTCCGTACATCACGCAGTTTCCGATATTAAGCAAGCTTTTTGCTGGATTCTATTGGCTGAAAGTCTTGAGCCATCACTCAAGACAATCACTCGCGGCTTCTCGAAATATTTGTGCTTGATTTCGGCCAGTCGCGGCGCGCCAAAGCTCATTTTTCCGCTGGATTTCGCTGGCGTCCGTGACGTTATGCTCTACTGGTCTGTATGAGTCTTGCTTCGAGAGCGCAAGGCGCCATGACAATGCACGCATTCGGTGATTACCGTTCCGCGCTTGTCCTACGCTGCTCTTGAGGAGGCACACAAGCTCACCTGCAGCTCACACCCCAATTTGCTCTGTGCCAGCGACAGCTCGCACCGAGAAGAAACAACAGCAAGTCACGAACACCAGTCTAGACGTCATGAGCAGGTTCCCCATGGTGGACCTCACGGCTGCGACCGCAACGGAGCCGCTGAGCCCCATTCCTGAGGAGCTGCGCTGCCAGTACTCGAGCAAGCGCTGCGAGAACCAGCGCACGCACAAGAAGAGCGGTGGGCTGCACAAGTTCTGCGCCATGCACCGCGAGAAGGCCAACCGCAACCAGATGCGCCTGGACCACCGCCGGCGGGTCACGAAGCAGCAGCAGAAGGAGCTGCAGCGACAGCAACAGGCTCAGCAGATGCAGCAGATCCAGGCACAGCAGCAGCAGCAGATCCAGCACCAGCAGATACAGATGCAGATGCAGCGGCCACACCCACATATCCTCTCAGCCGCAGCCATGGCCGCAGGACAGAACTTTCGGTACAGCAGGAGAATGCAGCGCAGCCCGGTCGGATACAAGCCCGCGTCGCCACCCAACATGACCATCTCGATGAGCATGCCCATGCTCTCGTCGTACCAGGCAGTGGGGACGCAGGCGCCGCAGATTCCCCAGCAGGAAGAGCAGCGACAGCCGAACCTCCCGCTCTTCGACCAGAGCGACCTGGAGATCCTCGAGGCGCTGCTCTTCAGCAGCGACGAGGAGCAAGTGGACGCCACCCCAGTCGTGCACTGCAGCGCGCCGCAGATCTTCCGCTCGCCGTCGTTCGTCAACGTCTGAAGGCGCGGCGCCGCTGTGGCTTCTCCAGACCCAGATCCGGATCCGGGCGGCGCGAATTTTGAGTACCCGAATGTGTCGGACGCAGAGTTCTAGCAAGAAGCGCATGCCTGCCAAGTGCAGCAGCCGCATGCGCCGAGTGATAGAAAGTTGATAGCACACAAAATCTTAAATATTTAGTCGTTAGATATAATAGTAGGGCTGGCCGCAGGAAACCAGCCAAACACAGCACGGATACAAATAATATATAACATTCCGCTGCTCATCGAGAACAATCGACTACTGTAGCCATGATTGACAAAGGGGCAGCCGAGTTGAAGTGCTCCAGAATCTGGGGATCCCAGCACGGACGCTGCTGCTGGGCAATCGCTTTGGGGCTGGCACACAACGTCTTTGATTCGAGGCAACATCGCCCCGTCCCACATCGCGACCGTCCTTCCGAGTTCGCCGCCGCATCCGTCACGCACTCGTCGCTATAAGCGCGATGATTGACGAGATGAAGACGGAAGAGGAGGACACAGGGCCACGATTCGTCAAGCTGGACGAGAACCGCGAGGAAGTTCCTCAAGAAGACGCAGATGAAGAAATGCCGCAGTTGGAGGAGGTCAAGTTCGTCGACGTCGAGGACCTGGACTGATCTCGTTGAAGTTGCGTATCAACGCTTCAACTTTCGTTAAATTGCTTTAATCTGCGTTAAAACCAGTTAAAGTTGCTCATTTTTTATATCCCCTCGCTGACACGTCACCGTCAGTCACGATGGCTCTGCAGCGGCTCGCGACGTCCCTGGTGCTGCTCTCGCTGGGCGTTCGCGCCTCCGACTGGCGCGGCATCTCGCCAGAGCTGCAGCAACAGCTCAGCGCCGTCTCCAGCGTGCGTAGCAGCCCCCAATAACCCCGTTAAACACGTATCTAACCGTTATGTTGCGCAATGTGTCGTAGATCACCTGTGACGGCGGCCAGCAGCGCCTGGAGCTCTCACGCCTCAACGACAACTACTGCGATTGCGTGGACGGCAGCGATGAGCCTGGGACCTCGGCTTGTTCTCACACGGCCGCAGTTTTCCACTGTATCAACGCCGGCTTCTTCCCGTCGAATCTGCCCACGTCCCGCGTGAATGACGGCGTGTGCGACTGCTGTGACGGCTCGGACGAGTACGCGAGCGGCGCATCGTGTGCCTCTCGCTGTGATGAGGAGATGCAGAGCTTCCGCGTGGACAGGAAGGACCTGATCGAGCAGGTAGAGGCCGGGCTCAAGGACCGCGTGGCGCTGGCCGCCGAGGCCCAGAAGCTCTGGGACGAGGAGCAGCAGAAGCAGCAGCAATTGGAGGCATCAGCCGCTTCGCTGCGCGTGATGGCTGAGCAGCTTGAGGCCAGGAAGACAGAGGAGGAGAGGCTCGAGAAGGAGGAGAAGGAGAGCCGTATCGCGGCTACAAAGCAAGAGATGCTGACCCAACTCGGGCTGGCGGATCTCACCAGGGAGCAATTGCAGTCCATTATCCTGGAAATCGGACGTGAGAAAGTGTCTGCAAAGCACGAGCTGCTGCCGATCATTCGGAAGGAGCGGGAGGCGGCCCATGAAGGGGACGGCGAGCTGCCCAAGACGCCCATGGACGAGCTGGACGAAGCCTTCCGTGAGCGCGACGACGCTCGCCAGAAGGAGACAACCCGCATTGAGAAGCTGATTGAGGACCGTCGTAAGGATCAGGAGAAGAAGGCGCAGGAAGCCAAGGAGGCGCTGGAAAAGGCAGCCGCCGCCGCCGCGGATGGTGACAGCAATGCGGAGGCGACTGAGCCAGAGACTGAGGCACCGGTTGCTGTTGAGGAGGAATCTGGGGAGGAAGAGGATCTGACGCTGCCGGAAGTGGAGGCTCGCCCCATCGATCTGCTGTATGAAGAACTGGCTTCAAGCGAGCGTTACGAGCGCAGTCAGGCTGCGGCTGCCAGGAAGCAGCACGAGGACACGAAGAAAGAGCTCGCTGATGAAGAGAAGAAGGTGACGGAGGCGCAAAAGCTGCTGGAGAAGGACTACGGCGTGGATCACGTGTTCTTCGCACTGCGGGACAAGTGCGTGGAGACGGAGGCCGGGAAATACAAGTACGAGATCTGTTTCTTCGGCAAGGCCACGCAGGACCGCACCAAGCTGGGCGAGATGGAGGACATGAAGGGCCCCGAGGCGGCTAGTGGCGAGGAATCAAGTGGAGATGCTACGCCTGAATCTGCCGAGACGATTGTGAAGGAGATCAAGTTCTCCAAGGGCCAAAAGTGCTGGAACGGCCCGAACCGATCACTTGCTGTGAAGCTGGTGTGCGGCCCCGAGCCGATGGAGCTCTCGGACATTGAAGAGCCGAGCACCTGCGTGTACTCGGCCAAGCTGCGCACACCTGCTGTCTGCAGCGAGGACGACCGGGAGCGGATCATGACGCTGGACGATGGAGCGGCTCGTGTACCTCACCACATCGAAATTGAGGTCCTGCCCACGTTGTAGATTTTCGGGCCTGAAGTAGCCGTAGTGAGTAAGTGGTAAGTAAGTACTTCTCACAATGAGGACGAGTGGATCGTGGAATCGCAGAGATTATTGGTGGAAGTAATGGCTGAGAGATCACCTGGAATGGTGTGTTCACAGTGTGAACACAGTGTGTGAACTTCACACACTGCAGCCTGCAGATCGTCTGCAGGCCTTAGAAAGGGTTCGACGAGTGATAGCCTGGGTTTGCTGGAGCACCGCCGCCCCACATTTGCTGCTGTTGCTGCATCGGATTCGGGAATCCTCCTGGGAATCCTTGCTGAGGCTGCTGGAAGCCCATGTTCGGGTGCCCCATGTGCGGTTGCCCCATGTGTGGCTGCCCCATGTGAGGTTGGCCCATGTGAGGCTGGCCCATGCGTTGCTGGCCATGCTGTCCTGGCATTCCACCGTAGAGAAGAGCTGGAGGCGGAGCGTCAATTTCTGCGAACGGGTCGACTTCGGCTGCGTGAGATACCATGGCAGGAGCTGGCGTCGGAGCCGCCGGTGCAACGGGTGGCGCGTCAAAGTCAAATACACTTGCGGTTGGAGCTGCAGCAGGCGCTTGCTGCTTGACAGGACTGGGACTGGGAGGGTGGTCGAACGGGTCCACCTTCGCTGGCCCAAAGCCACTACTGCCGCTGCTCTGACCGAACGATGTCGGCGACGGGAAGCTGGCAAAGTTGGCGAACCCATCGGTTTGCGCCGTCCACGTCGTATCGAAAGCAGCAGGTGCAGCAGCCTTCGCGACGGGAGCTTTGCTGTCCGAGATGGTGGGGTTGAAGTCCATGTTCAAGAGATCCGCAGCGTCGGGCGTCCTGCTTGCCACCGCTTCCTTCCTCGCCTCGGTCTTCTTCGTCGAAGTGCCTGAATTCTTCTCTGTTGCGTCCTTTGCCTTCTCTTTCTTCTTCGACGCACCAGGCAGCGGTGGCAATGGACGACCGCAAATGATCGCATCAATGCACTCCATAACGTGCTCGATAGTTGCACGCTTCTCGACGTCGGCCGTGAGCATGCGAGCGATGATGGCGTGCACGTCCGGCGAGTACGGGGAGTTCGATGGGATCGTGTAGCGGTCGGTGCGCAGTCCTTCGAGCGGGAAAGGCGACTTGAAGAACGCCATGCTGTAGAGGACGCAGCCCATGGCCCAGACGTCCACGGCCTCCGTGAGTTCGCCCGAGCCAAACATGGCCGTGCCTTCCACATCCGCCAGCTCTGGCGAGCGGTACATGGCCGTCGTGCGCTTGGAAACGTTGTCGGATTCGCGCATGCGGTCCGCCTTGGTGGCCAGCGACTGGGGGCCTTCCACACACGACCCGAAGTCGCAGAGCTTGTAAACGCCCTCTTTTCCAAGCAAGAAGTTCTCCAGCTTGAGATCACGGTGCGCAATGGGCGGATTCTGCGCGTGCAGCATGGAAACAGGTCTGTAAAAAGTGGGAAAAAGTGTCAATGGATAATGCCTCGATCACCCCCAATACGGTACGTACTCGCAGAGGCTCCGGAACGTCCGCAGCAGCTCGTGCTGCGCGAAGCGCTTGGTGCCCATCTTGAGCATGTTCTCCTGCAGGTGGCCGCCGGGGCAGTACTCCATGAGGATGAAGACCTCGCTCTTATCGCCGCGCGCCTTGCTGGTTTGAGAGGACACGAACTGCACCACCTGCGGGTGACTAAGCCGCTGGTGCAGTCGAATCTCGCTGGCGATCCAGTCGGCCGTCTGCTCGTTGTGCGCCACGAGGCGCTTAAGCACGAGCGGCGCGGCCGTCGGTGGTGCACGCACGTCCTTGACCAGGAAGATGAAGGACGAGCCGCCCTCGCCCAGGTACTGTACGGCCTCCACCTCGTGGCGGCCAACGACCATGCGCTTGCCCACTTGCTGCTGCACGTTGCCCATGCTGCTAAAGAGGTGCTTTCTTGGTTCTTAACCTTCTGCCTGCTCACGCTCCTTCTCCAAGTCCTTTGCGGCGGAAAATATAGATTGGAGACGTCGCTTCGGAGCCATAACGGACGCACTTCAACTTGAATGTCGCACGAAGGAGTTGTAATTCATGTGGTGCACACTAGTTCTTTCGAGCGACATTCAGCCAACGACGGGCACTCGTGACCACAGGAAGCTTTGGACACTTTGGAGGGACGATGAAGCACCGCGTGGCCTTCCGCAAGCTCAACCGCACGTCGGCCCATCGACAGGCCATGCTGCGGTACGTGTTCCCGCGTCTTCTGTGCTCATGGCCATGCTTGTTTGGCCCTCCAACTCGCTCTGGGCCCGAAGAACCAGCTCTCTAACTGTTTGTCACGACAGTACCATGGTCACGCAGCTCATCGAGCACGAGCGCATCCGCACAACGCTGCCCAAGGCCAAGGAGCTGCGTCGCGTGGCCGAGCAGGTGGTCACCATGGCCAAGCAGGCCGACGAGCCCGCCCGCAAGCGTGCGCAGTCGGTGTTGCGCACTCCCGAGGCCGTGACCAAGCTCTTCGACGTCATGGGCCCCCGCTACGCGTACGTCGCTGCAGTCATTATACCACTATGCAGGGAGAAGAGCTAATCGGCATGGTGTTTACTGGTGTAGGGTGCGTGAAGGCGGCTACACGCGGATCCTCAAGGCCGACTTCCGCAAGGGTGACGGCGCCGAGATGGCCGTCATTGAATACGTGGACCGGTACGGACATTGCGTGGCTATCGGAGATGCTGGACCTGTTGACTGATGGTGTTTGGCGTGCAGACCCGGTGAGATGCGCAAGGCAAAGCCGCCCACGGGCATCGAGGCTGCCCGTGCGGCCTTTGAGGCCCAGGCGGAGACGACGCAGTAAGCCGTCCATGTGCGCGGACGGCTGTGATGCTAGCACGAGTAGAGGATGAAGCAGTTTCAGTGGGGAGGTGCGGCACTCGGCCAAGATGACGAGCACAGAAAAAAACGAGATATCTAACGCCGCCTTTCAGCCTAGTTAGCCTGTCCTACACTTTGGCTTTCTTAGCTTGCTGTGTGGGTCGATGGCGCTGCTCCTGCTCGGCCTCGTCTTCCGAGGCAGGCTCTGCTCCTTCCAGCTGTGCGAGCCGGTCGTCCACCGCGACCATGAGGCCCTTGACCTTTTCCATCTCGTCTCGTAACCTGGCCACCTCGTTCCGATCCGCGGCCAGCTTGTGCAGGGCCGAATGACAAGCGGCTGCAGCTTGTTGCATGTTCAGATCCGCACCCTGTTCTTGTTGCATGGGCTCCCCCAGCGTGTACGAGGTGATGGCCTCCGTGGAGAAGCTGAAGAGGTCTCGGATCCCGTCCAGCGCCACTGGCGTCGTTAAATACCTGCGGCCGAGCACGGCCTGGCAGTTGTGACACAGTAGCTCATAGTACGAGCTGCCAGCGTCCGCCCCCGTGTTGGCCGTCTGCACTTCTGGGGCCAGCGCCACGTTGGTCACGTGGCTCAGCGTCACGAGCCACAGCTCCTCGGTGGAGCACACGAAGGCGTACGAGTCCCCGAAGATGGAGCGGCACGTGCTGCACTGGAAGACCACGAGTGGCAAAGCTCCTTCCTCCTCCTCCTCGGTCTCTTGGCTCGGCATCTCCACCGGCTGCTCCTCTAGCAGCTCTTCCTCCTCCTCCACCTCCTCCGACTCGGGGTTGGCCACCTCATGGCGCCGGAACACGTCGCTTCGGTGGCTCGAGACCCGCGGTGCCGTCTGCGGGGTCACAAGCGTGCGGGATTTCTTGCGGGACGTCGCCCCCGCGACGACAACGTCGCGTCCGGCGTGGTGTCGCTTGCGAGGAGCTCCGTTCATCGGCGACGTCAAACTTGACACGGTGAAGTGCAGAAGAGATGAATCGTTTTGATTGGGTAATGAAAATGGCGCGAACCGATATGATTGGATAGTTGAAAATTGCCGTAAAAAAACAAAACTGTTGGTCATCTTTCTAGTTTTGGCTCATGCCAAAGTGTGGGCGGCCTGATAAATCCCAGCGGCGAGTCGAAGCGTAGTCCACTGCTTGCTGCTGGTTGGTGCTTGTGAATCCACCGCCGATGTCGTCGTCCGCGGAACCGCCATCCTGGCCGTGGAATTGCTCTTGGCTTCGCTTCTTGCGCTTGGATTTTGCCGCTCGAAGCAAAAGCTGACTGTGTGCGGTCGATGCTGCCGCCATCTCGACCATATTTTTTTTCTGGGTTTCCGTGCTCCATCCCTCCTGTAACGCACTCCGACTTAAAAGAACGTCTGGGTGCCATTGCCGTTGCCGTTGTTGCGGAAGGACGCGTACTGCGGGTGCAGGTCGGCGAACCACGGGTGCGCCATCGCCGCACGGGCCGAGATACGGCTGCTTGGGTCGTACACAAGCAGACGCTGGGCGAAACAACATTCACACCATTAGCCATCTCACCCGAAAGCCACCATCAACTTCCATCCGTTCGACTCACCGCAAGCAGGTCGAGTCCCACGCGGTCGAGTTGCGGCACGACCTTGGACAGCGGCTGCGGGCGCCACTGCGGGAACGACATCTTGTAGTCCGGCAGCGTGGACACTCCGGGCCAGAGCGTCTCATTGGGCGTCCCCATCACACGGAAGATGCGGAACAACTCGTCGATCTCCGAGTCTCCCGGAAAGAGAGGCTGCTTGTTGACCATCTCGGCGAAGATGCAGCCGATGGACCACGAGTCCACGGGCGTGGAGTAGTGCTTCGCTCCCAGTAACACCTCGGGTGCGCGGTACCAGAGCGTGACCACCTCGTGCGTGTAGCGTCTCAGCGGCACGCCGTACTCCCTGGCCAGGCCAAAGTCGCCCAATTTGAGGTTCCCGTACTGATCAATGAGCAGATTCTGCGGCTTGAGGTCGCGGTGCAGCACGCGGTTGGCGTGGCAGAAGGCGATGCCTGCCAGAAGCTGGTACAGGTAGCTCTTGACCTGGAAAACCTCCATCCTTGCCGGCAGCTTCTCCAGACAGCGCTTGAGGTCCTGCTCCACGAACTCGAAGACGAGATACAGCTTGTTCTTCTGGTACACGGCGTCGTACAGGTACACGACGTTCGGGTGCGACGACAGCTCCTTGAGCAGCGAAATCTCGCGCATGGCCGTGGACGGGATGCCCTCCTCGTCGGGCTCCAGGCGGATCTTCTTGAGCGCCACGATGCGGCCGGTCTTCAGGTCGCGTGCCTTGTACACGATGCCGTACGTGCCCTCGCCCACCTTCTCCACCTTCTGGTAGTTCTCCATCGCGCGAAAGAGTGAGTCAGGTACGCACCGTTCCCTCTCCACCAAGAAGTCGAGGACTGCAGCGGCTGAACACCTAACTCGCGACTTGACTTTTTTTTCACTGGGAGAATGTATGCCAAACAGAACGTCGGGAAAGCGAATGTGGTGGCTGTCATAAAGAGGTGAGAGGTACACCGTGTTTTGATTAGTGTTAAAACATTAAAACACTACTGCGTTCAATCTAACTTGGCTGGATTCCCCTCCTGTCACTGGATAACATTACGCGTAGGTAGCTAGCGAAGGCAATATATTCTCGAGTTAATCGACTTCTTGCACTACTGCTGACTCTCGCCGAGAGCTTGGTGCTGCAATTGATCAACGCCCAATTGAGAAGCTCAGCAATAGCTCCTCTCGTGGGCTGATCACATGAACCGGTTCAAACGATCATAAACCTCGTGTCGTCTACGGATGCCGCTGATCCCGCCTGGCGTATACCCGACGGCATTGGCTTGGTTACGTCCACTAAGCTTGAGAACGCGGGCTCCCCGGTGAAAAGCCCGCGCTGGAAGTGCTCGACACTGTAGGTATCCGTGTCGGCAATGCGAGCCGCGATAGCGACGTAAGGGATCGGGTCAATAGTGGCCAGGTCCAGCTGAAAGTGAGGGGCTGGGCAGACTCTCTTGGTCGGGCGGTCCACAATAGCCGCCTCGGCCCGACGAGCAGCGCGTTCTTCGCGATGACGCTTGTGTAGCCGCTGCTGACTCAGGTTGGCCTTGCGCCGGTGGAACTCGCACAATCTGTGCAGCGTGCCGTCGATCTTGGTAGCGCGCGGATTGGTGCAGACCTTGCTACGGTAGCCGCACTGCAGGAGTAGCGACGGAATCTGGTCGTAGGCGTAGATAGCGAACATGCCAGGCGTCGGCTGGTTCGCAAAAGGGATAATGATTCGCCACGAACAGCGGGAGGAAGTGGATATTTTTCGGTTTCGAGACAGCAACATACAGCCAGCAGCACTGACCAAGCTCATCTTCTCATCTTGCGTCCCACACGAGCACACAAGAGAGGGGATTGCGCCAGTATCTTGTGCGCACCACCACCTCAGGACAACGACCATTGGCAAATATCATCGCTACCGACTCGGAGCGACCGGAGCTTTCAGAGCATCACCTACAAGCACCGATGGTACTGCTGACTGCAGAAGATGGTGGTGTGCTCGCTGCTGCTTTAGCGAGACATCAGCACGTTGAGGCGCATCACACAGGGGGAGCAACTTGCTGTTTCTTCGACTGGATCGGCGTCGGTGACTATCCAATGACGTCGTTACCATGGTATCACATTCATTCTGCTCATCGGCACGAGTAGCCGATATTTTGAGTATTTTGAGCGATCCATCGCTGGGTTGCAGATGCGCACAAAATAATATAATATCAATATAATGGATATTATATTTACGAATTTGTTTATTATTGGGTTCCAGTATAATACAAAATGTTTTAGAATATAATTGTATTTTCCGGCGACACACCGTCGGAATGTTGGTTTCGAAATAGTGACCTTTTTAAAATTACTTAAGTAACACTTTTCAATACACCAGCTTCATACTTTTACTGGAGGTAGGTACAGTAGCGAAGCTAGCCTTATTTGAGGCCCGCTCAAGCAACATTCGTTCAACAGGAATCGGGTAGCTCACATAGGCTACGTATAACACACCAAATAAGCAACATCTGTTCCCCTTCCTCCCAGACTAAACAACGCACCTGGTCCCAGGTAAGCCCCCCCCC
>AWVW02032085.1:0-12186 GCA_000500225.2 Phytophthora pinifolia
AGAAGAAGAATTCCGATGTCAAAAACGCACATTGGAATGCGACCTCGGATGAGTGGGTGCAGCGAATGAAGTGGAAATGTTGCGATTGACTGGGCAGATGATGCGGCGCTGCATGCGCATCTTGTGTGCTCCTGCTGGTGTGCCTGGGCTGCGGTTACGGACAGGAACAAGTCTGGTATCGAGCATGGTTTTCAGATCTGGTCGTCGCGGTCAATGCCAATTCTCCCGTGATATTGGCAGGAGGAATTTGATCATCGATGTTTTTCCCCATCTACTTCACTTATCGAGTATGGAGCTATCGTGCTGTCACTGCAAATGGGAGCGCTGATGAATCTAGAGCCATTTTGTTGAACACGCAAAAAAGCTTCGAGCAACGGCATTTTTTTTTAAACTACTTGTGTAGTACGTTACAAAAGGCCGACAGCACATTAAAAACCACGGATCTGTGGTGATTTTAATATTATGTCTGTACGAACCTACACAAGCATGCAAATGGAAGACGCTCACGGGGAGTCTTCATCGTCGACGGTGAGCATATTCTCCGGGTCATCGTAGTCGTCGCCGATCGGGCAGTTGACGTCGTCGTCGGGCATGTGGTACAGACACTTGCTGATGAGGAACTCCTGGCGGTACTTCTGCACGGCCACGTCCTCCGGCACGTCGTCGATGCAGACCTCGAGGAAGTACTTGAAAAGGAACATGCCGCCAAGAAAGATCGAGAACATCCACACTCGCGTTGACGTCTCGAGGTGGTTGAAAAAGTCGCCCGTGAAGATAATCACGGCGCCGTTCGTGCATACCGAGATGGCCGCGAACGCCTGCAGCACCTGATACCAGTACCCCATACTGCGCACGTTGCGCGGGCGAGGGCGGCGCGACTCGAAGACCAGGCGGTAGGCGTCCAGACGGATCTCGAAGAAGTTGTTCACGTACGAGAGCAATGGCGCGAATGGGAAAGCCACTACGAACATGGTCGTGAAGCCAAACTGAAGCGCCATCTCGGTGTAGTCGTCGAAGGTGCCGTGCCAATCGTACTGGGCCATAAAGAGCTCGCGCTCAGCGTCGGATTTCTTGTAGTCGTCCAAGTGGCCTAGCAGACGATACTTGCTCATGTACACGAACAAGCGCGGAATGGCCACCTCAGTGATGTTGCCCACAAAGAGCCTGGAGCAGAACACGATGGCAAGCATGTACTCGAGCTCGTGCATGCAGCTGGTGTCGCACCCTTCGAAGCCCTCCTTCAGGAACGCCACGTAAAAAAGACCCGCGTAATTGTTCACAAACTGGAAGATGACGGTCTTGACGATGAGACTGTTCTCGTATTCCATGTCTGTGCGGTGATTCTCTTGGTCCACGAGTACGATCGACACGTAGTTGTAGATCTTGGTCATAATGGTGATCTGGACGACGTTTGCCAGGGAGGACACGATCGAGCCATACTTGTAGTTGTCCAGGACGAGCTTGTCCGAGTCACCGCCCTTGGTGAGGTCGTACGTCAGCATGAAGATCGACGACACGATCACAAACACGATCAGGATGAGGAAGGAGATAACGACCCAGCTGTACGCCACACGCTTGAGCTTCTCGTGCGGTGGGAAGTATCGCGTGGACTTGCCGTCGATGGGCGAGGGAATGCGCTCGCCGTAGAACTGCGGGCGAAGATTCACTGTCTCGGAGAAGTGCGCTGTCCCCCAACGCAGCGTCTCCCGTGAGTTGAGCCGCTTCCAGTTCTCGAGGTAGATGGTCATCCAGATGGTCATGAAAGCTCCGAAGATTGGCGAGATGTAGGCGAACACGGTGTTGTAGTCGTCGTGGGGGATGGAGTAGCTCACGATACCGGCGACGATGCCCACCAGCGTCGGGTACAGCAGCCACTTGGTGTAGTGGCCCAGATACAAAAAGTAGAGCCCCACCTTGACGCCAAAGTATTGGCAGATGCGGTCGAAGGGCTGGTTCATGGGGGACGTATTCCACACGATCCAGCGCTCCTTGAGCCTCATCTTCTCCTCCTCCTCGTGCAACGGGTAGGTCTCGACGATGATACCCTCGTAGACCAGGCGGTCGATGTCCTGGCCGGCGCCCGTCTGGTGATTGGTGATGATGTGCTCGATGAGCCCGATGCGGTCGGTGCTCGAGAAGAGCGAGCCGTTGGAGCCCTTCTTGGTGTAGAAGTGTTGCAGGTCCCGCGCTTGGAAGTAGGGCGCGAAGATGTAGTCGAACGGCGAGTAGCGGTATGTCTGCTTGACGTCCCGGATCGGGAAGGGCGCGATGCCGTACTCGGGGATGCCGTTGAACGAGGCGTGGCGCAGCTCGGCCGGGTCCAGCTGCAAGTGCATCTTGAGCACCTCAGCCTCGCGCCGCATGAGCTCCTCGGGCGCGCGGATCTTGCAGAAGACGAGCTCCTTGCCCACCGAGTAGAAGAGCCGCAGCCGCAGCCCAGCGCCGCGCAGGCGCTTGATGATGGTGTCGCGCTCGTCGCTCACCTCGATCACGCGCTTGGGCGGATTCGGGAACACGATCACGTAGTCCCAGCGGTGGGGCGCCTCCACGGAGGACGTGCCGTAGTCGACCGGCACGCGAAGATGCAGCTCCGCCGTCTGCGCGGGTGGATACGGGTCCGTCATGGCGGCAGCTTCGAATTGATCCGCTCTTCGAAGAGGATTCTGAGGCCCGCCGAACATCCTGATTTATTTATTTATAACTTGGATATCCTGGATTTGCAATGTGTACAATCAAGCACAGTTTCGGGTTGCGCCTAGAAGTTGTAGGTTCATGTCGCCAACAGTAATGCTCGCCCCAAAATGATCGCGCCGCCACCGTTTGCGATTTGCCGCTGCTTGGTGGCGGCGCTGCCGGCCAGCAACCAACCGTTTGACGACCAGCTCCCGGTGCCTAGTCTATATTGACTTGCGATCTTGAAGCGGCCAAGCGTTATCCTCGAGCTGAAGGCTGCAGCAAAGTGCAGAGTCAGCGGCACAGCAATCTCAGCAGGCATAGAGCCTGCCGAGCGGCACGACCGAGGCCCCAGGAAACGCCGTGGTAACGACAGCGTTCCGGAACATGCAGCAACATCTGGCTGCTTCGTTTCATTGCGGCATCGCAGCAGCGATAGCCTAACGGACAAGGCTGGCAGGTGAACGTCGCGTCGTACGTCACGCACCCCACCACAACAACCACCGCCGCGTGATCCTGCTGTCACCATTATTATGGATGGGGGCCAACAATAGCAGACTCTTCGGTGCTCGCGGTCAACCACCTCTTATGACGACGGGTCCTTCTGTCGCGCCTCCTTGGATTCGGCGAGCACCGGAGCCAGAGTCGGTTTGCACCGTGGCAGCTTCACGAAAAGCATTTGGCAGCGCCCATGCCATCGGTGCTAAACCAACAAGCAAAGCTTGTTTTGGGCCAAACGTTGCGTCAGCTGCTGCCTTGCGCCAACCAATGGCAATTGCCCAGCACCCGTGACGAAGCAGCCCTCCTTTCTCTCTGTCCGAGGGTCGAGACGCGTATATCAGATCCAGATCGTATATTCAGTATTGCAGTCTTTCATGAAACACTTGCCCACGGAGTTTAGAAGTGACCCGCCACAACACGATAAATATAAGCCATTCCGTGATAGCAGGGTATTCAGTGTGCGCCGTAAAACTCAACCCTGGAGCCTGGAGCCTCAAAACTGAAGCAGCGGTTTCCATGCAGAATCTCCCAGATGCATTTGCCGGCTGTGCTGCGACGAGCTCGACGCGCTGAGCTTCGTACAGCGCATTCGCGATTTGGAGGCGCTGGGCGAATACTGTCGAAAGCAGGTCGGTAGCATGAGCTCCTTCAGCAGTCTCGTGGAGCAGCGCGCGAGCGTCGGCAGCAACATGAGCACCTTCCTCTCGACCGAGTCGTCGGAGCGCGCCATGGTGCTGGAGTCGCCGTCAGTGCCGTCAGCGTCCGAGACGCTGGAGGACTGGATGTACTGGCAGCGCGATGCCAGCAACGTGCACTGCTGGACCAAGGTGTACGGCGTGCAGGACAACGAGTTCCTGTGGCTCTTCAAGGGCAACCACTCGAGCCGCACGCTATTCCTGCAGATCGCCGTCTCGAGCGTCGAGGTGTCTGGCCAGCGTCAGCTGCGGCTCGTGGACCCGAATGGTGAGGACATGGAGATATGGCTGCTGGACGAGGACACCTTCCGCACATGGCGCCATCGGCTCGAGGAGGCCTCCGCGCTCACCTCACAGTTCTTTCGCATCACCGAGCTCGAGGCCAGGCGACTGCCGCGCAACAGCGCCTACCGCGGCAGCCTCGTGTCCTATCGCCGGGCCAGCGCGCGCGCGCGCACCAAGGCCGCCATCGAGCGGATGGCCGATCGCTGGCGGCACAAGTTCGGGCGCCCCACGCGGTGAGCTTCAGCGCAGATTACCAATTGTCATCCAAGTCAGCAATTTGAAGCACGCCAAGTGCGCCAGCTCCCGTTCGCCCAGTCTGCCGCACCGGTGCCCGAATCGGTCACCGATGGCCTCGGAAGGGTCGGTGATTACAGCCGGCATCGCATACCGGAGGACCAAGGTTCTCAAGTCGTACGTCAGGAAGGAAGCGTCGGCGGTTCCTGGTATTAGCCAGGTGGCTGAGTGGTACAGTAGTTAGCCACCATATTTAAAACGCAAAATGAGATCGTTTCTTGAGTCAAGTCCAAGGTGCCTCGCGTGCGCCAGTTTGACTGTTGCCGTCGACATGAATATTTGCGCCCGTCGTTGCCCTTGAGACGGTGAGCCCCAACTCTGCGAGATTTGCGGTTTACGACGCACGCGGCAAATTTCCACCTGATGGACCATCATTGATGTTGCCCAACAACTTGCCGCTGCGTCCGGGGACTTCTGTCTCTCTAGATCTTCGAATGGTTCGTCTATGTATAGAGCAAACCATCTGAGGCGCTCATTGCAACGGACAGAGCGGCTCAGCAAGCCGAAGGCACCCTCTGGTTCCATCATCACTTCGCAAATTGCAAGACGGATCGAAACTGCACTATAATGCGGCGACTGTCCTTGACGGCGATGCCGTCGCGGCGGCATCAGCAGCAGCGCGCGAGCCTCAGCGCGGCGTGCGGCAAGTCCACGAGCAGCCTGCGCGCGACACTCGGCAACTTCAGCATGCTGTCGTCTCGCACGGCGTCCACGTCAGCGTCGTCCGAGTCGCTCACGTCGCTGTCCACGGCCTCGAGCTCGTACGGCGGGCTCATGGAGGACTACGACGACGTGGACGAGGAGCTTGAGAGCGAGGAGTGCTGTGAACAGGGCTGGATGTACTGGAAGAAGGACGCCGACTGCTGGCTCAAAATGTACGCGCGGCTGCGGAACGAGCTGCTGTGGCTCTCCAAGGGCGCAGACGACACGGTGGCTGTCGTGCAGATCGCCGTCGCGGGTGTGCGCGCCACGGATATCGGCGGCATCCTCGCGCGCGGCCCCGCGGGCGAGAACATGGAGCTCTTCGCCTACGAACGCGAGCGCACGTGCGACTGGATCGACGCGCTGTACGTGGCGGCGCAGCTCACGCAATCCTACGAACGCTCGGTGGCGGCCGGCGAGCCGGATCTCGCGCCACGCCAGGTCAAGGAGGTGGAGCAAATCTACACGGGAACGCTGGTCGTGTACAACAAGGAGCAGAAGAAGGCGCCGTGGAAGAAGCTCCTGTCCACCAAGCGCCTGCGCGACGCGTGTCGCCGCCGGCTCGAGAAGTTCGTGGACCGCTTGGACACCAAGCGGTAGAATTCTGCGTCCCGGGCCTGCGAGTCATCGAGCTCAAGCCCCGGGAGCGCAGCGCTAATGGGGCGACCCCCAGCTTATTTATCATAATAAATCAGTGTATTGTGACCATGTACATGAAGCTCTCGCCTCAACCGCTACGATACCGTCATGTGGCAATGCGCCCGTGTCTACGAGCGGACCGGCCCGAGGTCCAAGAGGGCTGGACGTGTCGCCAGCGATATGCGCCAAGACCCGTAATGCGTCGATGCAACGAGGGTGGGCTTTGCAGGATGACGCTGTCACAGCTCCTTCCACCTCGAGTGTCCGTCTGCTTCGATTCAAGCAGATCTTCTCATCCTGGCGATGGAAAGTTCGTCTTTCCACACCAACCAAGATGACGTAGGTGCGGACGGCACAGCGCTTCGCCATCCAGCGGCCTTATGGTGATAAAACTCATTGCTTCTGGGCGGCTTCAATGGCTTCGGGTCCGAGGTCAAGGTGGAGAGCGCCGCCTTCAATGTGCACGGCAACAACCGCGTCTGAGTAGTTCTGCAGCACGCCTGTGGCAGCAAGCGTCGTAGTTCCCGTTGCTGAAGACGAGACTTCCAAGAAGCGACGTCCGCCGTCGGTCACGCGATGTGGGCGTCGATGCCGCGTTATCTGCCGATAAGTTCCAGGGTGCGCTCCAGAACATGTCGTCCACTCCGTCGGTCGGCGCAGTAAATGCAGTCCCAGAAGTTGGAGTCCTCCGCATCCTCGGCGGCCGGCGCGCTCAGCTTGTGTCGCGTTGGTGTATGAATCTCAGTTGAGTCGAGGTACTTGGTTACAAAATGATCGCACATCATGACACTGCCAAGTTGAAGTGGCTTTCATCCCGAACTCATTGGATCTACGAAATGGTTTGTTGCTGCGTCGATTGCTTTGTACAAGACGACTCCGCTTCTCTGCCTCATCGATCTCCTGGCCTCATCCCTTTTCCTTTCGCTCGGTTTACTCGTTGGCGATGGCAATCTTGTGATCGTAGAACTCGCGCGCCCACTTGTGCATATGCTGCTTCTCAGCCTCACGCACGGCCAGAACCGACGGCGTATCGAGCTCATTGCTGAACATGAGATCGAGGTGGTGGGCGCCGCCTTCCACCGTCAGCGCAACGACAGAGTCCGAGAAGTTCTGCAGCACCCCCGTGCCCGACCACGGATCGTAGTTGCCGTTGCTGAAGACGATGTTGCTTGCTGCTCTCAGCGCCTTACGCCCGCCGTACTGCGTCGTGGCCCAGAGCGGACGGATCTCGATCCCCCACTCGGACTTGCAATTTTCGTTGTCCGCACTGAAGTTCCATGCAATGGGCCAGAACATGTCGTTCACACCGTCAACGCTCTGCGGCTGGTAGATCTCAGAGCAGAAGATGTAGTCCCAAAAGTCCGAGTCCAGGGCCGACGCGTTGGACGACGCACTGAGCTCGTAGCAGTCTTGGTCCTGCGTGCTGTTGTAGTACACACTCAACGACTTGGAGAAGGCGGACAGGAGACCAACATCATCATCCGCAGCGAACTCTTCTGCCACGTAGGAGCACGCCACACGGACAGGATATGCAGGCAGCACGCTGACACCATTCATGATGTAAGACGACGGGTACGGGTAGTTGCCCATGGCCAAGTAGTCGAAAGCCGACTTGGCCCAGTCCATGATCTCGTCCACATCCGCCTCGGACTCGACTTTGACGGAGTCACAGAGCGACAGCGACTTCTTCAACTGCTCACGGCCCTGCTCCGTCGCCCCCAGCTTCTTCATCGCTGGCCACGTCCGACGGATGTTGGGCACACAATTCGGAGCTGAGCCCGCCTTCACCGAAGCATCAAACGTCACGATCAGCTCGAACGAGCCCTTGTCCAGAGGAACTTCATCCCCGAGGAACGACAGGATGGGAGCAGAACCCGCGACGACGCCGTCGATGACGTGGGGGTACTTCATCCGGAACCAGGACCCCAGCATGCCGCCGTACGAACCACCAAACCCAATCACCGGGACGTCGCGACGCCACTCCGTCTTCAAAGACGTGATCAGCACCGCGTAGTCCGCCAACGTCTGCTCCGTCGACAGGTACCGCATGTGTTTGGTCACGTCCTTGCCGAACGGAACCGACTTGCCGAAGTACCGGTGCTCAGCGAACACAAGCATGGCACCGAACTCGTCGGCGTTCTCCCACATGAGTCCCGTGTGGTTCAGGTACAGCTCGACGTCGGCCTCGTTGCCCACGTAGAAGAACATGACACCCCCCGGTCGGAAGTGGCGGTCGCAGACGAAGTATCTCTGCTCATAGGTGGGCGCGCCCACGTCGAAGTGGTCGAGCGTCTGCGTGAAGAACCTCTCGTCGCACTCGGCCAGCAAATTCGTCGGCGTACCTTCCGCGTTAGTCGTCGCCGTACCTTCCGCGTTGGTCGTCGCCACCAGCGTCTTCTCCAGACTCACTGCACCACCTTGTGACACATTCTCCTTCCAGCTCATGACCGTCGCGAGCAGCAGCAGAGGCGCAACCAGCAGTCCGATCACCGCCAGCACCAAGTGACGACTGCGTCGCGGGTCTTCACGCCTTGGTGGCAACATGGGCGTCTTCTCTTGAGCCATCGTGAATGCTTGGATAGTGCCGGCCGATGAGTGTTGAAGCTAGTCATTATGCCAGGTTCTACATCCCAGAACATAGGTTGTGTAGGAACCCTCCGCGTGGACGATCGACAGATATCCGGAAACGCCAAAGCATGAACAACCCTCCGTACCAGCCGTACGGCGGCGCGGCGCCTCCTTCTCAGCCGCAGCAGCAGATGCAACAGCCTCCGCAGTCGCAGCCTCCACATGCTGGTGCCTTCCGCCCCTTCAACCCGGCGCATGTGAACGCGCCGCTCTCGGGCAGTGGTGGGCCGGCCTTCATTCGCAGCGCCAGCGCGAACGGCCCGCCCTCGACGGGCTCCCTGCCGCCTCAGCAACCTCCGCGCGGGTTTGAGCCCCCGACTCGCGGCTTCTCCGGACCGGCCAGCCAGCCCTCGGGGCCACCTCCGCACATGCAGCAGCAGTACGGGGCCGCACCCATGAGCGGCGGTCCCGGTTACGGCCCGCCGCGTGGCGCGCCCAACACGCAGTCGCCGATGATGCGTGGCCCGCCCCCAATGGGCCAAGCTGTGCGTACGCCCGGCCCGCCTCCACCTGCTGGAGCCATGAGCCAGGGACCCCCCATCGGCCAGAACGGACTCTCCCAGCAGTTCTCCAACATGGGACTTAACGCAGGCCAGGCCGCCAGAGGACCGCCACCGATGGGAGGAGCACCTCCCCCGCCGATGGGCGGGATGGCGCCCCCAGGAGCTCCTCCGGTTATGAACCAGCCGCCTTCGCAGCCCATGATGAGCCAGCAGCAGCCGCTCAAGGCCCCAAACAGCCTGCCAAGCGGGAACTTCCAGCAGCCAAATGACATGATGAACGGTGCGTCGTCTGGTGCTGCGGTGGTGAGCGTTGATGGCGCTGACTCTTGTTCTTGATATCATTGCAGATGGCTATGGGCAGCCGGGATTCCAGGGCCAACAGGCTCAACAGCCTTCCCCGATAACAGAGGAGATGGTGGCGGCGCAGTGCGACCCGCGGTACATGCGCTTGACAGTGAATTCGCTGCCGCACTCGCTCGAGCACGCGAACAAGTCGAAGCTCACGTTTGGACTGATCATTCGCCCGTTGGCGCCTCCCGAGGAGGGGAATGACCTGGATGTGGTGAATTTCGGCCCCACCGGCGTTGTGCGTTGCCGCCACTGCCGCACGTACATGAACCCGTTCGTGCAGTGGGTGGATAATGGCCGTCGCTGGCGATGCAACCTCTGCGGCGTGTCCAACGACGTTGCCAGCTCGTATTTCTGCCACTTGGGCGCCAACCAGCTGCGCCAGGACCGCGACGAGCGCCCGGAACTCAACTCGGGCAGCGTGGAGATCATTGCGCCTTCCGAGTACATGATGCGCCCTCCCCAGCCGCCCTGCTTCGTGTTCGTGATCGATGTTTCGGCTACGGCTGTGGCCTCCGGCTCCGTTCAGATTGCCGTGGACACTATCAGGGAGCAGCTTGACAACTTGCCTGGCGCCCCGCGCACGCGCGTGGGTTTCCTCACGTACGACAACTCCATCCACTTCTACAACCTAAAGGTTCGTGCAGCAGCCCCATTTGCCGCTCCGTATGCAGGTTAACTCTTGACACTTGTATTGATGCTGCCAGTCGACGTTGAAGGCGCCGCAAATGATGGTAGTGGCCGACCTGGACGAGCTGTTCATCCCCATCCCCGACGAGCTGCTTGTGAACCTGAGCGACTCCCGTGAGGTCGTGGAGATGCTGCTTGAAACTCTACCGGCAATTCACCAAAACTCGCGCTCGGCTGAGACTGCTCTGGGACCTGCCATCCGCGTTGCCTTCAAGCTTATGGTACGGTGCTGCTTTGACGTAGCGTGACGGCATGAGGCTGACCTCTGTTGATCGGTTGGTGTTTTCCCTCGTGCAGTCATCAATTGGCGGTAAAATGATGGTGTTCCAGAACTCACTGCCCTCTACCGGTCAAGGGGCTCTCCGGAACCGCGATAACCCGCGTTTTTACGGAACTGACAAGGAGCACACGCTGCTGCAGCCCGTTGATACGTACGTGGCCGTACTGGGAGGATTGTGATGGCCGTGTGTTCTCCTGACACCCCTTTGCTGCAGGTTCTACCGCACCAATGCGATCGATTTCTGCCGCCAGCAAGTTAGCGTTGATATGTTCCTATTTTCTTCCATGTACACTGATATCGCCTCGATGGGTAAGCTGTTTGCTGCTTTGCAGTGGCTCGACTCATGTAGCTAACGAGATGCCGGCATGATGGATACAGGATCGCTGTCGAAGTACTCGGCAGGCCAAGTATACTACTACCCGGGCTTCAACGCCGAGCGGGACGGCGAGAAGTTTAGCAAGGAGCTGGCGCACTGTCTCGTCCGTGAGACTGCGTGGGAGGCTGTGATGCGCGTGCGCTGCACGAAGGGCATGCGCCTCGCCAATTTCTACGGCAACTTCTTCTTGCGTGGACCGGATCTGCTCGCGCTTCCCACGTGCAACGCAGATTCGACGTTCGCTGTTGAAATCACGCACAGCGACGCTCTGCTGACGTCCTCGACGATCTCCGTGCAGGCTGGGCTGCTGTACACGAACTCGGGCGGCGAGCGCCGTATCCGCGTGCACACGGTCTGCATTCCTGTCACCAAGCGTACGCTGCTGTGCTGGATGGTCGAATTGACGGACGTGCGCCTACTTACCCCGCCATTTCCTTGTTGTAGTGTACGCGGAGCTCTTCCGCCAGGTCGACCAGGACGCTCTGTGCAACGTCATGGCCAAGCACGCGCTGGAGATTGCGCTCAAGACGGGCCTAGACAGTGGCCGGTCGCGGCTGCAGACACAGTGCGCGGACATCGTTCGCGCTTACCGCAACTCGGGCGCGTACGGAGCCAAGCAGGCATCTGGATACCAGCTGCACCTCCCGGAGTCTCTGCAGCTGATGCCCCTGTACATCGTACGTCCATGCTCTCAGCGAGTGGCTCGTCAGTGAGTCTCACCGGCGTGTTTTGATCCGATGGCTGCAGATGTCCCTTTTGAAAAACTCGACGTTGCGCGGCGGCACCGACCTGAACGTGGACGAGCGCGCGTTCTTGCAGTATGAGGTACGCCAGGCCTCCCGCTTCCCCACGCTGTGCTTTCTAACGCTGTGCTCGATGCAGTTGAACAATATGCCCGTCGAGCTGTCGCGGGTGTTCATCTACCCGCGGATGTTTGCGCTGCACAACATGCCGCCGGAGGCGGGTCTTCCTGTCGCCGAGGACCAGGCCGGCGCGGAAGGCAACGAGACGGCCAGCACCCAGTCGATCGTGCTCCCGCCGGTGGTCAACCTCTCGATCGAGCGGCTGCAGTGCGACGGCGTGTTCCTGCTGGACGACACGCTGAGCTTGTACCTCTGGGTGGGCCGCTCGGCGCCGCCCGAGCTGCTGGAGAGCCTCTTTGGCGTGCCGTCCATGGAGGGCGTGGACTGCAGTCAGGTGAGTCAAGAGCGCGCTTGTCTGGACTGGCGGGTGAGTGTTACTCACTCTTTTAACTTTTTTGGTGGCTCAGCTGCGACTTCTGGCCCCGCACGACGACACAAGCAACCGCGTGGACGCCATCCTGTCGGCGATCCGCGCCGAGCGGTTGCCGCACCAGAACGTGGTGATCATGCGCGAGGGCGACCCGGCCGAGGGCCGCTTCTTCTGGAAACTCGTAGAAGACCGGGCCAGCTTCAGCGGCGGCTCGTACTCGTACTCGGAGTACCTGGGCCAGATCAGCCGCATGAGCATCTCGGGCGGGACAGGAGGAAGATAGATTTGAACCAACTACAGCACCACCAAAACTCGTCGCGACGGACAGGCAGGGCCAAT
>AWVW02032121.1:0-10659 GCA_000500225.2 Phytophthora pinifolia
CTCAGGGCTTTCACGGACGACGAACGTGCTCGTTTCCTGCAGTTTTCAACGGGCTCGTCGCGCGTGCCCGTGCAGGGCTTCAAAGGGTTAACGAGTTACGACGGCCGCATTTGCCCCTTCTCGTTGCGGCCGTTGCCCGGCCAAACGCGCGGGTTCCCCAAGGTTCACACGTGCTTCAACCGCGTCGAGCTGCCGTTGTACACGACCAAGACGGAGATGGAGTCGGCGCTGTACGCCGTACTTGATATGGAGTGGACCGAGTTCAGCGAAGAGTGAGGCAGTGAGGTCAATATTTAACACGAGGTTTGAATCGACGTGAGCCCGTTGTGTCTGTCCTTGTCGTCTCCCATCAGACCTCGTCCCGGAAGAAGCCACCGTCATTTAAGACGCGGGCTTTCTCGATGTCAGTGAGAAAGACAACGCCCTCGAGAGCGAGAGCAGTCACCACGCGGGTGCAGTCGTTGCTTGAGGGCAGTCTGCAGGCAGCCCGGAAAGCCACGCGGTTCCTGGGGACGATGGCTGCAGCTGGCATGGGGGTGGACACCACACCGCCCGAGTCTCCGACCCACTTTCCTTTTGACGAGAAGGACGACAGAGCTGAGGAAGAGGACGAGTATGAAGAAGACGTGGACAACAGCTTCGACTACATCCCCGCCCCGAACGAGTTCAGCGACTCTAGCGAAGACGCAGGAACGGTCCGTGGTGTGGTGCAGCGTGAGACCGTCAAGCAAGTGGTTCTGGGTATACAGGAAGACGTCGCGATGGAGAACGTGGCTGGAGCGTTGGAGGAGGTGGCAGTCGAGCGCCGCGCCGTTTTCCAAGAAACTACAGTCGTCAGGAAGTACTCACACCCCGATAATGACGAAGAGCAGAAGGGTGAAGTCTCTGACAGTGAGCAGCAGCCCAACGAGCTGATGGCTTTCGCTTGGCGTCCTTTACCGGCTGTGGTTGATCGTGTTACGACGCTGGCATTGAAGACACCAGTTGACGACGTCGCCGCTGATGACTTCAGCAACTTAACGTCGACTAACGGCTCTCGAGATGTCGGCGGTGAGAAGGATGGGATGTCGGAGGATCTTGACAAGGCGAAAGCCTGCATTGACGGCAATGATGAAGCTCTGGACTCTCGTGGAGAGGAAGAAGAAGAGACGTTCTCAGCGACTGCTGCGCCGGGCGACGAGCAACTGGAGTCCGCAAACGATGTCATGGATATGGAAGAAGAGGTGGCTAGTGAGACCCCGCCTAGTGTGGACACGGCGCATGAAGCTGACGATGGCAAGAATGATACATCTGACGGCGATCAGCAGCAACCAGAGCCAGTGCCTCCGCCTCCAGAGTCTCCACCGCCAATTGCTTCCAACGGTACTGCGAAGAATCCTGGAAGCTCCGAGGCCGAGATGCAAACGGCAGATGGACAAGATGACGGACTGACAACTCCAGTCAAGACGGTGGCGAAGCCTCCGGGACACACACCGAAGCACTCGAAGCAAGCTGCCTCGAAGAAGAGGAAGAAGTCGTATCACCCACTGCACAGCGGCAACTCGAGTGACAACGACCCGCCGCGTGTTCGTCGGTCCTCTCGTGCCAAGCACGAGACGTCCCGGTTCACGTATCCGATACAGCACATCCCGGACGAGACGGCGATGGCTCACTTTGACCGGAACACTGTGGCTGGTGCGTTGAGCCCGGTTATGACGTGTCATTTCTGTGGAAAGGAGATGACCGCGTCGCGGGCCAAGGCCCTGCGGCACCTGAATGCGTGCCCTGCTTACTCGAATCGCGAGAAACCTGAGCCACCACTTGACTTGGCTTCTGAAGCCAAAGCGGCCCGGCTTCCATCTCGTGCTGCTGCAACGGACAGCGTCAAGTCGGAAGTAATCACCGAGGAAACCTCTTCTGCAAGCGTTGAGAGAACTCTAGTGAAATTGATGGGGTCGCAGGAGCTTGCTGCCAAGCTCAAGCAAAGTATTGGCTCGCCGTTTGCTGGGGATGCTCCTATTGACCGGTTCCGAGAGATGATTGAAGACGATGTCGTGGGTCTCCGTCACCTTCGAGTCCAGAACTTGCTGGACGCTGTGGAGCCGTTGGATGGGACTGTTGTGCAGCTTCACCCGAAGTTGCCAGACGTTGAGCGTAGCACGGGGCGGGATGCAGTGTCGGTTTTGACTGCAAAGGCTCGGAACCTTGAAAAGTGTCCTCTTCGCTTCCCAGCGCCGCGCGCTGTCGGTGATGACTTCATCTTTCCGCTAGCGAAAGCACTTGGTCTTGGATACGCACTCAAGAAGCACAGCGCAAAGCTGGTGACCTGTCCTCAAGGTGGCACGGTGTTGGACTGGCAGTTCCACAAGACGCAGACGGTGGCGTTCCAGCTGAAAGGCGAGACGGTGTGGAAAGTGAAGAAGAGTCAAATGGAGCACCCCGTTCAGTGTTTCCACCCACAGTCGTGGTCTTTTGACGACGCCGCTCATGCTGCGAAGCCCCAATGTGTTGCTTCGACCGATAAGGGCAGTGTGGGCTTCTTAGTGCCGCCAGAAGAAGACGTGGACGCCTTTGATGAGCATCTTAGTGGCGACGAGGTGACGGGACAACGAAACGAGTTCCTCTTGAAGCCCGGCTCGGTGGCGTACGTACCTGATGGCGCCTGGTTCGAGATCGAGACGCACGACGCAGACGCCTTGTGGCTGGAGGTGCAATTGGCTTCTACGACGTACGAGGAGCTGATGTTTTCAGCGTTGAGGCAACTAGCGTGGAGTGACAAGCAGTGGCGCATGCCAGTTCGGATTCGTCCGGGCGATCGCGCCCAGACGAAGCAGATCCGTCAACACGCTGAAGAGTGCCTCAAGTCGCTGCGTCTTGGACTAGGGCAGCTCGAGGGGAGCGATGTGCTGCCAGAGTACCTGGTGACGGACGATCTGCAGGAGCTGGTTGCTGACGGTCTCGTGCGAGACAGAAGCACGTCCCCCGGCGCCAAGAGCCTGGAAGTGGACCTGACCGACCCGAGATTGAAGCTGGAACACTCGAAGGTCTTCCTAGCTGCTCGCTATCGTGTGAATCCCGTGGCCGTTCTAATGAGTGTGGACGAGATTCCCCACCTCTCCGCGCACGAAGATGAGCCGCACGCTGTTGAAGTTGGTCAGGCCTCCAGCTCCACGATGAAGCCGCCCCGAGCGCTCAAGAAGACGCCCAAGCCCAAACCGAAGCGGAAGCCGAAGCTGCGTGCGCTCTCAACCACCAGCAAACACACGTACGTGCTGGACGCGGCATTCGGCAACGACGCGCTCGAGTCGCAACTTCACGTCAAGTTGCAGTGCTCCGGAGAACAAGCCAAGATGGTGGAGTGGCTGCGGAGCCGCGGCACTGAGCCCTTCGACCTGAAAGAATTGATCAAAGGCGAGTGGACCCAACCGATCAAGAGCCCGGAGAGAAAAGCACGCGCGTTGCTGCGCTTCCTGCACTTCGTCGGATACGTGTCCCAACTCAAGTCGCCGTAGCCTTCTACTTGCAGGTGTGCCACCCTTGGCGGCGTCTCGACGCTTGTTAGCTGTTGTTGGTGGTGGTGGTCGCTTGAGGTCGCAGGATCCTACAGGAAGCTGCTTTTTACTGACGAACTCGATGCCTTTTGTCCTCAAACCTGTACTGGGAAGCAGCTTTGCGCCAGTCACTCTACGGGTTCGTACTCGTCAGGTTCCGGTTGCGCATGAGGAAGACCGTCTTCTTCGTTTGGAGCGTAACGCGGTGGTCGACAAGCGCCACACCGGCGAAGGCGTCGAAGCCGCGGATGTACTGGAACTCATCCTCCAGCAACGTGGGGTCCTTAGCTGTCAGCAAGTAGTCAAACTGCGCGAGCTGCTCGACCGTGGTCAACGACTCGTCCTTGGAGTAGCTGCAAAACACAACACGTCAATGAAACGAAAGATCAGCAAATGAACCACTAAACAGTCAGAACAGCACTAGGACGAACCTCCACGCTGGGAACTCTTCTCCGAAGCGAGACACACCCGTCATCGCAGCAGGAACATCAATGTGCACACTTCGAGGCAAATCGCGCTCGTTCGCTGCAACCTGGTGCAACCGCGCAAACGCCTCGCCACCTAAGCGATACCCGGTGAGAATTCAGCGCTACTACGAAGGGTAGAACGCACAAGAGTCTTACCAGGGTAGTTCGAGCAGGCAGCTGTAAGCAAGAACAGCGTGCCAAGCATCGTGACAACAAGTAATCCGATAGCACCGACAAAGGGAAGCAGCGCCTAGAAGAGACGATAGGAATGAAAATCAACGATAGCAAGTTGGTGAAAAGATCGCGTACGGGCTGCTTACCTTGCTTCTGTTGCGGTACAGCTTTGCTAGCCCCTGTATAGCGAGAATTAAGGATATAGTGAGTGGACATTTCGAGTGACGCTGAATCTGCCCAGTGCGTACCACAGCCGACACCATGTTCAAAATGGGGATCGCGTTGAAGATAAAGCGTAGCTCCTTGTGTGGCAGGAACGAGTAGAGGCCCAAGTATACGAAGACCGGCCATACGAGCGACAGCACACTCCAGTCCAGAATCGGCGCTGTCTTGAAGGCCAACGCAACATCATGCAGTGATCGGCTCTTCAGAAGTGTCGGGAGCAGCGAGCTGTTGCCAACCATTCAAGAGCGTGAGTCTCCGCCGTCCAGAAGAGACTTCGTTCAGCACCAACCTGAGACCGAGCGGGATCAGCAATGCCGTCGTCTGCAATGCGCGCGGCAACGCCGAAGTGAAATACCACAAGGGCGGGCTTACGCCCCACTCGCTGCTCTTGTTCTGCACCGTGTTAAACCACAGCACCTCTCCTTCGGGCCACAGCCAACGCTGCCAGAAGTACGAGTCCACCAGCACAGTCACGGCTAGCGACACGACTCCCGCCGAGAGCCCCCACCACACCATCTTGAAGAAGGACACACGGCGCGACAGCAGCATGTTAAGCACCAACGGCGCGAACAGCACGACGGTATCGCCGCGGAACACGACGGTCGCGAACGTGAACAGAGCCACACAACGCTGCCACTTGTCCTACATCAGCACACCTCAAAAGTGTCACCACTCCACTCTACCTAGCACTAATTAATTCACAGGCACGTAGCCATACCCGCAGGTAGAAGCCCAATCCAAACAACACCAGAGCCTGCAAAATAATATAATAAAACCTCGAAGTTAGTCCAGCTCGTTCTACCTCTCATTCTACATTCTACTTTCTTACCAGTGCGTACACATTGGGTAGAGTGCGGCTCATGTAGAACAAAAGGTGGAACTGGCACACACAAATAAGCAGCAAAAAGCGACTGGCGTCCCGTCCGAAGCGCATCCCCACACCGTCACTGAAGAATACGAGGCCGGCTAACGTCACGGCGCCCAACACCCAGCGTGTAGCTATCTGCATCCAGAATTTTGGGGCTCCCAGCGCCTGAGGTGGCCAAGTTACACTCAGCCCAGCGACGCCCAAAGCCAAAGAGCCCAAGAATGTGCGTGGCACGACCCCGGGGAACTCCAAGTGGTCGAAATGCTGCAAGTCGCGAGTCCCGAAGACGAGCAGGTCGTGCGTCGCCTGCATGTTGAAGCTCTCCTCCACCTTGGCGAACGGGCAGAACAGCAGATGCGCCGTCATGGCTGCCAGGGCCAGCAGCTCAACGCGTCGTCCGCGCATCAGCATTTTGATGGCAATGATAGTCCAAGAATGAGATTTTGGGTCTAAAAACTGGGATGATTTTGCTTTGACCAATGTGAGAAACGAGAGAATCATAATTTCAAAGACTGGCAAGTTTCTGGGTAAATTGATGCATTTTCGTGTTTTCCATGTACAAGGTACAACTTGTGTTTGTCGCTCTAGATGTCGGTGGCGGCGGGAGCTTCCGGTTTGTCGCTGACGGGTACGCTAGCCACGAATTTCTTGAGCGAATCGCTCATGAAGTACTGACCCGAGGCCTTGTTGACCTCCTTGTCCTCGCAGAAGCAGAGCAGGATGGTGTCGATGGCCATCTCGTACACGCCCAATAGTGTGGAGGCCACAAACCAGCCGAGCAGCAGCGACAGCAGGATGGGGGCCAACGGCGACGACAGCTCATGGGCCCCGCCGACGCCGTAGTCGGCGCTGTTCTGCTCCAGGTAAGCGAACGTGGCGATGGCGCAGCTAAGTGCGACTACCACTTTACCGGCACCGAGCAGTAGGAACGTCACGGTGGACACGGCGCCCACTTGTGCGATGTTGCAAAGCAGGATCTTGAACGCGTCCTTGGCCGACGAGCAGAAGCTGTGACCCTTCATGGCGATGAGGATGTACGCGTTCTTGGACAGGAAGCGCAGACACTTCTCCAGACACCACAGACAGCACTGCACGACTTTCATGACCACTTTCAGCACGAGGTTGGACTTCTGCAGGTCCTGCGTCTGGTGGTCCAAGTACAGCAACGCCGCGCGGATGAACTGCACCACTGCGATGATGAAAGATCCGAATGCCAACGACCCGAAGTGGTAACGGAAGCAGTTCTTGAACGACGTGAAGACGGGGAAGCGACCCATTTCCTCGCTCGTTTTGTTGCGACTCCAGTAGTAGCGACTCACGGCACCAGCGATCGTGCACATGCTGATGGCGTTGATGAGCTGGGCTGTCCACAGGAAGCCGAAGAAATGGTACGCTACCAGCAACTTCATCGTCTGGTTTGGGCTCACGCGGTTCAAGGTCGTGGTGGCTTCTGTGGTGACATTCTGTCCAGCCTGCTTGGCGAGTTCGCCAGCTAGGGAAGAGAGCTGCATCTCGCCCGAGCTGTAAATGTACGCACCGACGATCGCTGCGTATGCGAAGAGCACCAGCAGCATGACGAAAGGGATGAGAGGAAACAGCACCAGCAGCGGCAAGTGCTGCAAGGCGTGCGACGCCTCCCTCACGATTCCGACCGCGATACGGATCTTCTTTTGGAAGAAGCAGACCAGCAGGAACGCGATACCAGCCAGTGCGTACGCGACGTACGCAGCCACGGCATAGGCCTTCTGCCTGCCCTCGCTAGCCTTAAGCGTCTGCGGCAGCTCAATCGTTGCGACGGCTGTTGAATTCACACCGGCCGCAGTCGAAGCGATCGCTAGCCGACTTGTTAATGCGTTGAGCTCCGAGCTGCCGATAAGTCCGCCCTTGGTACTCAGCATCAGGGCAAAGAGCAGCAGCAAGATCACAAAGCTCCACAGCGTGATCCACACGATGCAACCAGCGCAAAACCTCAGGAGAATCACGAAAGCGAAGCCCAGCACGAGGGCGAGCACGCCACCACAGACAAGGAACACTGGCCAAGTGCCTTGCAAGTCCCCGATAACGCGGCCGACGGTCGCACCAACCGTCTCCAACGTCGAATAGAGCGGATTGTCCTGCGCTGGCCCCACCGACTCGGAAGTCGTGACCACGCGCTTGATCTCACACTTGTCGTTCGGCACCTGCACGCCGTTTACATCGTCGTAGTACTCCGGTGTGTCGCCAGGAACAACGCACTTTTCCTCTGCGGTCGAGTTGGATTCGGTCAGCTGGAGGCAGCGAAAGAGCACCTGCTCACTCGGCATCGCCACCAGCCAGCACGCTTTGTTGCTTGGGAGCACGAAAAGACTCGTCGCTCTCGACTTACGCTCCTTTTCTCGCTCTTCATCCGTCGTCAATGATGAATCGCCTTGGATCTCAGCTTCAGCCTCGTAGTTGCAGATGTAGGTGCCTGCATCGGGGCAGCTCTCCACGCAGACACCGTAGAACGATAGATCTTGGGGGGATAACGACGGGTTGGACGCCTGCTCCAGCAGATCCTGCGTGATGCGAGGGTAGAACGTCAACGTGTGGTGCTCCTGTTTACCAGTGCCACACGTGGTGCCGTTGTAGTCTGATCCGTAGAGCAGTCGTTTTGGCTGCCCGTGCATGAATCCGACAATGGCGATGGCTATCATGCCCACCCAGAAAACTGCGAAAAACAGTACGCAAAGCACGTCGCGGCACTTTCGAGAGCTGGCAGGCGCCACACCCTGCGATGCAAGACCATCCTTGACGCCGACCTGCTCCGCGTTGGAGCAACAGCCCATGCTCGTTCGCAGCTTGCAATCCAATCCAGCTTTGGCCGCCGCTTCAACTCGTTCAGAAGAGGCCTCGAAACCACCGTTCCAATTGAGAACGGAAAGCCCTTCTCTCTGCTACGAAACTGCTTCATAGCATGGAGCAGGATGCGGCAGGTGGGTCACTCATCGAGAAACAAGCTTGGACTGCAGTGCTCAAAGCAAGATACCGTTTCATGTACATTTGCAGTCGGTATTTTTTTTTCCGTGGGGATGTCGAGCAGAGTTGTCGCTCGTTTCAATTCAAGTTCTCTTGGAGTACAAGCAGCGCTCCAGTTGGCGCGGCAGTCTCATTTGTGCGGCGGACGACCCGCATGACGGAGAGGCGTTCAACTTGCTCTAGTTTTCACCGCATCCTATCATCACGAAGGGATCCTGATGCTGCTGTCGCGCGAAATGAGCAAGTGCAATGTGAAGTTGTTATTAGTTGGTCGCTTGAGGCCCTCCATTTCAATTTCATCTTTTTTTTCCCTGGCCCCAGCCAGCATTCTTCGTTCAGATAGATGTCCGGCGTCAATTTGTGCAGCTTTGCACGTAAATTTCTAGGCAAGACTGTACCTCGATGGCACACTCTCCTTCAGCGTTGATTCGCTGCTTTCAACGGACCTAGTGCCATCCCAGTGAAGACTTTTCAATCAAGACCGATCGCTGGGTGGAAACCACTGTGCCAAGTTTGGAAGTGAAACTATCACATTGCTGCCAAGATGGCACCCAAGACGAAGCTGATCCGCCACCGATGGGATATGCACGCACTCCAGGCGCAGGCGAGAAGGGATCCTGACGAACTAACCCGCGTCTTCACTGAAATAAAAGATATTCCAGCGACAGCACTAGACACTCAAGTGAGAACGTTTGGATTCGGAGCTCCCTCACAATTCCACACCTTCGGTGCGTGGTGCTCGCTCGTTGTCAATATTGCTGCGTTTACTAAATTGGCCATGCTACCAGGCTTCTTCGACAAAGCGAGTGCTACGGCGTCAAACATTTCGTCCGCTCTCTTCGAACGCGTCGTCGATGGAGATACTCTGTTGTTGCTGGCCATGCGGCACCACGATCCACGGTGCACAATTGCCCTCATTAAGCTGGGCGCCTCACTCCACATCTCGAATTCTGCAAATGAGAGGCCGCTGCAAGTGATTTTCGATGCGATGGCCTTCTTTCGACGTCACCCAGACGAGAGTGAAGAACAAAGCAAGCACGATGGCCTCCTTCTAGAGCAACGCACAGAGTATGAAGCTCTTTTTGCACTCCTCCAGGACGAATTAGATGCGTTCTACCACAAGCAGAAAGCTCACGTCGAACGAGAGCTACGAGAGCTGTACCAGCGCTTCGCACCTGAACGTGTGTCCAAAATCCCAGTACAACTCGAGGCGTACGCGTATCAGGAGTTTTTACTGCTTGAGAGCGCTAAGAAAAAGTATATACTATGAGTATTAGCATTCGGTCAAGGGAGCAGAGGCACCAGCATCTTCTCGAGTAGCTTGGGCACAGTCAGTGTGCCTTCTTCGATCTGCCGCAGTATCTCGCTCATCTCGTCGATATCGTGCGTGATCTCGGCTGACGGTATGTCGACTCGGTCGGTGGTAGCGCCAGCACTTACGCCTTTGATTGTAAGCACACCGGTCTCCTCTTCGAACCATGATGAGATCAAATACAACGCCGAACCTTTGCGTAGGACATCCCGTCTTCGCCTTCTGTCCGGATTCAAAAGCCCCGCCATCTTGTAGCGTACAGCCCAATCGATCTCGAGGGAGTCAGTATCTGCTTCAGCACCAAAGTGTGTCGCCTCGTCATTGAAATCGTCTTGATAATCGTCGTCGGACATCTCGAAATGCTGTCGGTGTCCCTCGTTGTCACTCACGATCGTCGAAGGACACGTGCGTGGCCTCAAACGCTCTCGTGGCGAGTTCGAGCTGTCTGCAGTCCCTCTGTCGTTCGTTCCTCTCGTTGGTAAGGCCCACGAGACGACCAGTTGAGAAATTGATGAGGCGTTGGGCGGAGTTGGAGACATCTGAAACCGCAGTTGTTGGACGACTCCAACAAGAAGGTTCTGTAGCTCGTCGTCGGTCAGTAATGTCGAAAGGCTGGGGGCATTCCCGACGTTGGGTACTTGCGAGACCGTCTCGAGTTTAATCCTGCAATGTTGGTATTTGAAGAACTGGTCAGTTCCCGTGTGGGTAGTGTACAGCTCATGTTCACCGCCAGTCACGTACATGATTTCCAGGTCATCCACGATCTGAGCCACCTGTACCAACTTCTCGTGACTCACAAGAAGTTCACCCATCATGCCGTCGTTCCAGGTCCCCTGAATGAGCAGTCCGCTGCAAGTAAACAACAATTTACGTCAGTATGATCGACTCAGCACGTTCTTCCATGCCAAGGCCTTTCGTACCGATCTCCTAACTCAGCGACGCCCGACCGGGTCAACTCGATCTGAAGCTCATCCACAGTTACCTCGACGCCCTGTCGAGTTGTGGCTTCCAGCAACAAGCAAGGCGGTAATACTCGAAATCGTGGGCCTTCGTCGTCGTCGCCTCCTTCAAGATCCTCTTCCTCTC
>AWVW02032148.1:0-13948 GCA_000500225.2 Phytophthora pinifolia
GTACTAACTGAGGTCACACGGGTCCACCAAAGCGCCATTTTTCACAGGAGATGCCGACTGACAGAAGATTCGCTGCCAGAGCCTCGTTCGATGACGAGACCAGTACAAGAACATAGTAAAAGGCGAAGCCTCATGTAGTTGTTGCTCTGCTTTGCATTCTCCGCGAGAACATCCACCTGGAAATGACAGTCTTGGGCCAGGATGACACATTCCTGCGAGCGCACGGGATCACTTCCTTCGTCGACGACGTTTTTACAAGCAGCCCCTCATGGTTTGCGACTCCGCTTCCGTTTACGACAAGAGTTCTTTAATATTCGCTTCGAGTGAAGATGAAGGTCTCACTAGCGTGTGCGCTTGTTGACACAGAAACCGTTCTCGATGTCGAGATCGACGATGAGAAGAAGGTGACGAGGTTGAAGACAGCGATCAAAGAGGGAAGATCACAGTGTCCCGTACCCGGGTGGAACGGCTCCGAGCCAACCGGCAAGCCTGGTGTGATGGAGCACTCCCAGGATCGTATGACATTCCAGCTACAGCTTTGAGACGCGAGGTTCTCGTTCTGCGTTGCACGGTAGAGCGCATGGTCGGCCCCGTTGCACACGGCGGCAGCACCAGACTCGCAGTTTCGTTGAAGCCACGGGATTTATCAGCGCGCGAGAGATGAAGAACGTACTTTTGGACGGCGACGTGGGCGACAACAAGGATGTCGATGTCGCGGCGATACAGACAAGCGAGTTTTGTCGTGTACAGCGAAAAGCTAAAGCAGCAGTCAATAGGTCCTTGAAGATCTCCCGCTGATGACCCAAACGTCTTCAGGTGTCGTCACCGCATCCGCAGCCCCTGGCGGTGTCGAACCAGTTCGCGTAGCTTTGTGTTTTCCTTCTGAGGTTAACGTTTCCTCATTCTATCTGCTTGGTGCTGCACAGAAACCTCTGCCATGCTCGGTCTCACACATATGTAATTATATATATAATACGATGCATCACTCTCCGGGTTGCAGCGTGGCAGAGATGAATGGTACTCCACTCCAGCGCCCACAATACGAGCTGGTCGGATGGTTGAGATCTCTCTGCCATGACTTCCACCATGTGCTGTTTCAGTTTCAGCTTGAAGCTCTTCAGTTACAATCGAAAAGATGGTTCGATCGCCTCCTCGACGGTACGAGGATGAATCCCAGACATCCGCATGCTTCTACCCGCCGGACCAAATGGGGCCATACCTGTCCACGTCTTTCAGCCAGCGCGCTGCTCCAGCCAAGAAGAAGCGCTCCAAGCTGTTCAATCGACTAGTGCCGATCGTATGCGGTTCGTTCAGTCAACAACAAAGAAAAAACTGTTTTAACCTCTAACCGTGCCATGTTTCATGTCCTTTGCAGGCGTTTTAGTGCTCGCTGTCATCGTTGCCATCGTTGTAGTGACGTTGCACAAATCGAGTGCCTCGGACGACAAATCAAGCGCTGGTAGTAGCGACAGAGGCAGCTCCAGCTCCAGTTCTGTAGCTTCTTCATCATTGTCTTCCTCTTGCACCTCTGTGAATACGAAGGACCGAACGGTGGCCTTCTGGCAATCAGAAGTGGCGGCGTGTGACACCGTTCCTGACGGGGTCACGCACGTCGTCTTCGGCTTCGCTTTAGTGGCTGACGGCGTCGTCGTTCCTTCATTCCAGACTTTTGACGCCAACATCACGCAGTGCGTGGAGCAGCTTCATGCTCGGTGCATTGTGGCAATGGCGAGTATCGGAGGGTCGACGAATAACCAGAACATGTCAGAGGTGGCGAACGCTACGCTTTTTGCAGAGTCTGCGGTGGCTTTGGTGGAGAAATTCGGCTTCGATGGCGTCGACCTGGACGACGAGACCGTCGGAGCGGAGTTTAGTGCAAATCGAACTGTGGGGATCTTGAAAGCCACGCGAGAGATGTTGGATGCGGCTGGCAACACGTCGACGTTGCTGACTTACGATGCGTATTTCTATGAAGGAGACACGTCTGTATGTGCAGCGGAGGACAAGGTCGAGTACATGCGGTGCTTCCCAACTGAGGTGCTGGACTACGTGGACTGGGTGAACATCATGGCGTACAACGTGAACCAAGACAACGTCACTGCAGCGGCGATTTACGCGGCTGCAGAGAGCACGACGTTCGCTGCTTGGGGTTCTCAACTTGGTGGAAACTACTCGCTAGCCACGATCGGTCTATGTGTTGGTGGAGGGTGTGCATTTGGCCCAGGACCGAATGGTACGATTATCGCTCAGTGGCAGGAATTCGCTCGTCAAGAAGGATATGGTGGTATGATGATTTACTCGGCATCGGCTGAGGTGAACGACGATTATCCTGTCACTCGGAGTATCGTTAGCTCGTCGTAGCAGAGGTGATGATGTATAGTTTGAATTGCCTTCGGATCGTTGGGGTAGAATACCGAGACAATTTTTCATTACACAGCGTCTGGAAATTGGGTTTCGATTAGTATTACTGTTATGGTTTCTAGGATCAGTACTTGAGGATAAATTAGAGACTTCTTTTTTTATTCTGAACTACTACAGTAGTAATAAAAGAAGAACCTCCACGATGTGGTTAATTGTCTTTCGTAAAATAAGTTGCGTTCCCGAAGCTGTATATCGCCTTCACCAGCGCAGCCTTCGCCAAGCTTGAGCGTGATTGCCGTTCTAGGCTCGAATTATGAACTTCTACAAGTTGTTGGACCCTGGAGATGGCCACACAGATCAAACGCTTCCGTCGACTGGCCTGTGGCTAAAGAAACGTAATCTTCAATAGTGGAAGGCCTTACTGCACTACTCCGCTCAATTGCCATGAAGGTGTTTCAATGGAATTCTCAATGGCATATTGTGGCGCAGCTTTCGATTTTTTCGATTCATGATACTAAGGTGCGTGATCGTATTTGACACGATGACGAGCTCCAGGCGGGTATTAACCGGCATGGCATCTGCATGTTCACGACTCCAGCAACGATCAGGGCAAGGAAGACGACGCCATCGGGTTCAACTCCATTTCACCTATAAACATTGCTCTGTACTGTAGACATGTTTCGTTCACTCCACTTATCGATTTATCCGACAAATCGTCACAGGTCTTATGGATCATAAATTTATAGTCGGCTAGGAACGTGGCTCGTGTAGGGTGAAAATCCCCGCCGTTCGCGACTTCAGACGGCGAGGTTGTTGTTGTTGTTTTTAAAAAGATGAGGTATGGTCGCCTGACATTGTGGTCAATAAAAGTTGTTAAGAGCCGCATACATTTCCTCCGGCATTTCGTCAGAGCTGAGCAAAACTACAAAATGCTGACACCAAAGAGTACGACGTTGAATGTAACATACATCTCTTTGTTGACGCAAAAATACCGTCATCATAGCTCACATCCGTTTCACTATTCATTTTTATTTTTCAAGCTACATATGAAGCAAGGGCGAGTTCATTGCCTCGATGAAGGAGCACAAGTCGGCATCCTTCCCGACGGAGCAAGGAGAAGCCACGGCAATAACTGGGCGACTGTACTGCGAAAGCTGACTCTGGCGTGGCTCGTTGTTGGATTTGCGCCCTTCATACTCCAGATACGAAGCTTCCTGAAATTTGTGACACCTTTCGCCATGTCAGAGACCGTCGTCGTTCCATCAGGTGCCGAGCAACTAACCGCAAATTTATCGGCGTCATGTCCTGCCTTGGGCCTTCACATGGCCGAAGTGTGGTGGAATATAGAGCCGATACACTACTTTGAAGGAGATCATGGACGGCTCTGTCACTTCGTCTCGCCACAGTTTAATTGCCACGGAAACTACGTGGTTGGAACCGAAAGAGTGAAGGCTTCTTCCTTGGCGCCAGCAAGGTGCTCAAACAGTAGCTACGCTATGATCATGTACTTTTACCATGGCACAATTGGGTATTACTCCTTTTACGAAGAGCTCACTGGTACTTACTGCACAGAGGATCGTACACTTTACGGGGTTATCTCCGATCTCGGCACGTACGACATCAATGGATCGCGTCTGGCCGAAGACGGTGGAGGATATGGCTACCGAATGTCGTACTGGTACGCCACGGTGGGCTCGGTGTGGATTTTGTATCGCGCTCTCGTTCTCCAACGAAGTCTGGTCGCCTGCAGATGCTACGGGAGAAGATGCGATCAAATGGGAGAAAACCTGGACCGAAGAATGCTCACGATTTTCGTCCACGAGAGCATGCGCCTGTCAGCTCACGGGGCATCGAATTATCATCGAATGGTGCTCTTGTACCTCCTGGTGGAAGGAATCATGAGTGATCTCTTCCTTCTCGTCGCCACTGAAGGAATCTTTGCCCACGTTCAGTACATCTCGTTCGGCTACAATTTGTCCGCCGTGGCGATGCTATCGTTTGAGATGATCGAGAACATGGGGTGTCTGCGAGAAAGCACTCGACTTTGCATCAGGCGCCTTCTTTTCAGCTACGAGTCTTCGCTGGTTGGTGAGCTCCTGTGTTCCCTGGGTCTGTCCTATTTCCTCACTGGACTAAGCCATTCGGATCTAAAGCAGACGGGACCGACGGCACAAGAAGTGTCTTACTACGTTTGGGGGCTGGTAGGACACGCCGTTGTTGTATTATCCCTCCTCGGATGGATCATGTTCGTGCGAATCGTGCGTGCTGTCACCTTCGTGCGATGGGAACATGGCGTCTGGCTGTCCGTTTTCACGGCTCCGTGCTGCGTCGACACGACGCTAGGGATGCTCAACAAGATGGTCATGTTGCGAGGCTACGAGTGGAAAAGTGGCAAACTCTACTACAAACCTGACGCGCTCAAAGCGTTTGGCATTTTCAAGATGGAGGAGGAGGACGGCACCGAGTTCCTCGTCCTACGCAAAACCCAATGGATTGCAGTACCAGCGAACGACTTGACTGTGATTGGCGTCGTGTCGGGACACCGCGTGGAACCTTGCGCTGAAAGACCTTGCTTGAGTGTCGTAAGCTTTTGCAGCTGGAGTCTGGGAGGCGACCTGAGTGAAGCAGCGAGGCAGCGTCCCAGTATAATCCACGGCAGAAGCAGGAACACTGTTTTGCCTTCTCTCTCACCACTGAACTTGCTCCCAGTACCTTAATCTCCCTTCGACATTATGCACTCAACCTCCTGTTTTATACAGTTACGGTACTAGAATACAATACACATATCGGTCCTCACCTGTTTCACCACTGTAGCGTGTCAGGCAGATACTTGTCCGCCAGTTGCAGGAAGTACGGGAGCTCTTCCTCGACGCTTATCCTCTGGATATTATCCTCCGACACGCAAGCCACCTTGCCTAGCGAGCTGATCCACTCCTTGGTGTCCAAGTCCTGAGGAGCGCACAGATCCTCGTAATTCTCCTGTTCGTACCACGTCTTGAAGGACCAGAAGCGGACGACATCCAGAGCTTCTGCGGGCAGTGTCGTCTTGTTACGAGACAACACGCGGTGCAGATACTCGTCCGGGGTCCACGGCAACATCACGTGCTCCAGGCCGCATTGGCTGGCCACACTGCGGCCACCTTTCTCGCCATTCAAGTGGTCCACGTTCAGCTCATTCAGTTCCGGAAACTCAATCGAGCTTGGGATCCGTTCACCAACTACCCACGTCGAGTTCTTGACCATCCACTCTTGAGCTGAGATACTGCGTAGCACAGCGTTCTCGTCGTCGGTCCAGCACAGAAAGATCATTCCCAAAGCGCGAAGGAAGACTGCAAGTTGCAGCCAATCGGGGTGTCCGTCCTCTTTCACCGCAGCGGCCGTAGCCAGCATGTACTTGATGACCCAGCTCTTCTCCCTCTCCGAATCGCCCGTCAGTTCCATTACGGCCTTGCAAGCTTCTGCCACCGAGATTCTCGCATGCTGCAAGTCGCCGTATTTTGCCACTTGGCTCTTCACAAATGCTGCAGTCTGGTACTTCCGCATGATCTTGACGAAAAGCGGGTGCGGATCGGCCTTGTTGCAGACCAACGACATGATCTCGCCGCCATCCCAAGGCACGGGACGGTCCGAAACTTCCACACGTTTTGCCAATGGATCAATGCACAAGTAGCTCCCGTGGAAACTGCGAAGTGCCACACCTCCAGCACTTTCATTCCTCTTTTCGCCGTGGTGAGGCACAATTTGGAACGTTTCCCACGTCGAGTTCAGTGGCCGATCGGCCAAAATCGTGCCATTTTCCTCCACGCACAGGAACTTGCCGTGGACACTGCGAAGGAAAACTTCCCCTTTAGGTCCGAGCAAAGTTTGCCACATGCACCCGTTGCCTCTGGAACTCACTTCAATGTTGCCATCTTCCCCGGCAACAAGGCACGTTCCGTCGGGTGTCTGCAGTGTCATCATGCAGAACCAAGTGCTCTCTTTCGGGCGAACTGGAAAGAAAGTGTTTTTCTGGAAAATTGACACCATTGGCACTTTGCGGAGACACTCGTTGCCGTTGTAGAGGAAGAGAACGTTGGCATCTTGCAACTCAACGAACCCCCAACCACGGTAAAGCCCCACCAAGTGGTCGTGCCGCTTGGAGTCTTCCTCGGCCTCCAAAAAGAGTGCCCGAACTTGTCTTTCCTCCAGAGTGGCAAGAGTGGCAAGGTAGAGCACGCGTGCCAGTCCCTGGCCGCGGAACTCCTTGTTCACCACCACGGACTTGATATGAGCGGTGCTGTTCTTTTCCAGAGTGAAGATGAGTTTCCCCATGGCGCCGCGTTGGGTTGCTGCAAATACAGCGATTGACAATGTTTAGAGACAAAGTGGCAAACGTGGCAATAAATGGCAAAACTGTCCGTACATGAGAAGAGCACCCAGCGCAGCTCCTTGGTGCGCTTGTCGTCGGTGAATTGCAGGCGGAAGCGCGCGGCTGGGGCGGCCAGCACCTCCATCACGGGAGCGCACGCACCCAAGGGCGGCAGCGACGACGCTAGCTTGTCCATTATCGGCTGCCAATCGTTTTCAAAAGATGGAAGAGCCGTTTTGCCACGACCATAGTTAAGTCAAGTCATTTTCGCTGAATGGGCGAAGCGATCAAAGGATAATAATGTACATTGTTCGGTCTATTATTTCATGGTGGAAGGTCTGCGCTGCAACTTCCACATCGCTTTGCAGTTGTCTTCGTTAACTGTTTGAGCACTTCGCACCGTGTCTTGCTTCGAAGTTGGGCCTGATCTTCGTCGGCTTGAGTCTTCTTGCAAAGGTTTTCGTGGACTTGGCGTTCCATTCGAGGGTGCAACCACAGCAGGTGGCCGAGGACCGAGAGTCGTGACTGAATTGACTGCAACTGTCAGACTGCTTGCACCTTTCGGCTGGAACGATCCACCAAGTTGAGTCATTCGGGACGGCGACAGAAATGAAGGCGACATGGCCGATGAAACCCAATTTTTGCCTTGAGAGAATGCTGCCAATCCAGCCGAAGTGGTTCTCAGCTGGCCAGCCCCGTAGATGGGTGAGCCACGACTTGATGGTGTCGATGGCGGACGCTCGACACCGATTCTAGGAATTGAAAGACGTCCAGAACGTTGGGGCGGCGGCTTGGTCGGGGTCAATGAAGCGGGAGAAAACAGTCGAGACACGGCGTTCTGGTGGCCCTGCTGGTGTTGTTGCTGCTTTTTGTCTTTAATCCGGCGAGCCAACTGTGTCACTGGTAAAGGTTCCAGGGGGTCCTTGCGGTCATTGTTTGTCGTACTGAATGTTGAAGAAGTGCTTGGCCGAGCTACTGCCTGCCACGGTTTGTCCACGAGGAAGTACGCTTGCTGATTCTGTTTCTCAGCAACCTCTTGGTTCCAGCGGTGGCGCTCTAGCAGGGAGCCGCGAATGCATTGCAGACTGGACATTGGCAGACGCCTCCAACCTCGTTCGGAGAGCTCGAGCGTCTGCACTTGGGTCGAGCACATGAACACGGTTCTAGCGAAATCGTACGTGGCGGTGCTTGATGCGGAGCCATTTCCACCAGTGGCAGCAGCTAACGCCGCAGCGACGTACAGCTGAGCATTCGCTTTCGACGAAGGTGGCGTAGGTGAGGTTGGCGACGCTGGCGGTAGCGAGGATGGAGGACCAACCGCGCTAGGACCAGTCGGCGAATTTGGGGCTCCAGTCGAGGTGATCGCCCCTGCCACCGACGCACTTGGTGCTAACATGTTTGCGTTGGTGATCGCCACGCCAAAAAACTCCTGTGGCCCGATGGTGGCCACACGGACGAGTACTTCTTTCGAGGCTGCGGGGTCATTCGTCCCTGCCATCGCCGTACTATCAGCAGCGGGGACTTGTCGCCGCAAGAACACGACAACTTCTCCGCTCTTGACAATGTAAAGCGTACGCAAGTGCACTGGTTCTTGAAGGAAAATGTGGCGCGGCTCGTAAAATTGCTCCTGGAGGTCATGCGCCACTCGAATACACTGCGCGAAGTCGCCATCGCGGAGAAAGCTTAGCGTAGCGAGAAACTCGGCGCGCTCGACCATGGCGTGCTGCACGGATACACCCGGTAGTAACTCCATCAACGCATGCAAGTGTGGGCGCTCCAGTACCAACAGATCTGCCTCACATGGAGCTAACGCCGTGGCGGAGCGCTGAAGTCGAGCAACAAGAGACAACTCACCGAACGAATCCCCGGCGGAGAGCGTGGCGAGCACGTCGTAGTGCTTGACAGAAAGGCCCGCTTGCATTGTGCTGACGTCCTCGTTGACGATGTTGATGTTCCCTCGCAGGATGAGGAAGGCGCGGCTTTCGATCTTGCCTTGTCGGAACAGGAGCTTTCCCTTTTGAATGGTGGCGAAGGCTGCAAAGCGAGCAATGCCGCGAGCAAGGGTGAGCTTGTCCAGATGGTCTGGGCGGTCGAATTTATCGATGAAGCCCGTCAGCTCCAGCAAGCGAGCCAGGAAACTCATCTCGAAAGGAGAGCGGTCGGCTGGGGGCAACGATAACACACGCCGAGTTTCGGCACGCGTGATGCTGAGCGACGATGCAGGTTGATCCCAAGCCACGCGCTCGGACAGGAAGGGAAACTCGTCCGCTAGCGTCGAGTCCGCGTGCATTCTTCGCAGCAGATCCAGGTACAGCGTTTTTCCCTCGAACTTCTGCATATAAGCCGCCTTGAACTTTTTGACAAACGTTTCAAGGTGTCGCGACACCAGGGGGTTTGCCAAGTGCAGGTTGCGCGTCTTGACGACAAGCGCCCATTCCTCCATGAGCGACATGGCCAACAAGGCGTCAGCGTCCGTGTCGACACCTCCAACGCCGATCAACTGGGAAGCGCCGATGTACGTCTTTCGAGAAACAGTCACACAAACGACAGCTCCAGCTGCAACCACGTGCGCTGCTCGAGGTCGCCCCAAGATCCCCATTTCTCCGAATCCCTGGTAAACCGTCTTCCGACACACGATCGACGATCGAACACCGTTGTCATCGTCTTCCTCGCCCTCAGCGTGTAGCTCGCCGTACTCCACGCTGCCTCCTGTAGTTCCCTTCGCTCGTAAAGGCTCATCCAGCACAACGTCCGCCTCACCTTCGGCCAAGATAAAATACCGATCGTCCTCCTTGTCGCCTTGCTGGATGACACGTGCTCCTTCCTCATAGTGCTCGATAGGGCAGCGATCCAGTAAATACTGCCTTTGACGGGCTGAAAAGTGCTGAAAAACTCGCTGCTTTGCCAGCACCCCGTGCATTCGTAGCAAGTGGCGATACAGCATCACTTCGTGCACGGGCGCCAGCAATCTAGCAAAAGCAGCCTCTGGAAGCACAAAGCACGCCACGGCTCCGCTTGCCACGGCGTTCAACCCCCTCGACACCAATCCTTGTAGCAATGACTCCTCTCCGAAGTACTCGAGCTCCTCGTGCTGGTGCAGTTGGATCTCCATTTCCGCCTCGGTCTGCGATCGTCTTCGTGTAGAGCGCCGAGCGAAGACGACGCCACCGGAGCTGTCCATTGGGATAAAGCCCACCGGCCGACTTGTACTCAGAGCTCGCGATCGTCGTCTCTGAGTGATCAGAACTTTCCCTTCCTCAATGAAGAGCAAGTCTTGCTCGGGCTGGCCTTGACAGTAAATGTACTCGCCATCGCTGAAAGTCACGAGCTCCAATGAGCGCAGCAGTTCGCCTTCCGGACACAGCCCGTGCTTCACGACATGCGCCAAGATTGGTACTCGGCGGATCAAGCGGGCCTTGCGGACGGACTCGGGTGTCGACGGTCCGCCTTCATTGATGCTGTTATCCATCCCGTTGTCCAATGTGATGGCACGCACCAAGCGATCGCGTCCGGTCAGTTTTCGCAAGTTTCTCCACTCGTTTCTGTTCAGCCAGCTATTGCTGGCAGCTTCTCGGGTTTCAGACTGGTTTTGTTCTCATAAAGTAATGTCCCTTGGTCTGTTGTCAGCGCTCGCCGGTCACACGGTCGACTGCTTCTCGTCTGGCGTTCACGTCTCCGTCTGTGTCTGCGTCGATAACTTTAACTTGTACAGGCGCTGGTAGTGTCGAGCCATCGCCTCCTCCTTCGCTGTGTCTTGTGTCTTGGCTTGGAGAAGACGCTGAAGAAAGAATACTGCCGATGTCATCGTCGGCCACCGTTGGCAACGGTTGCTGGAGCAGTTGAGGGGCGATAGCAGACCGCAGTTCGAAGGCAACTTCCATCGCCGTGGGTCGTGCGGCAGGGTCCAAACTCAGGCAGCGCTGAGCGAGTGAACGTACCGCTGGCGGGCAGTCGTCACGGAAGTTGGGCAGCAACTTGCCTTCGGACACGAGGTGGACGATCTGCATGCTGCGCATCTTGGCGTGGCGACTAAAGCCGTACGGGAGAGCGCACGTATCAATCTCGGACAGCACGACGCCAAACGAAAAGAGATCGCTCTTCTCATCGTAGCGTTTTCCCTCTAAAACCTCCGGCGCGCTCCACAGGATCGTGCCAATCCCGTTCGTCATCGTGTCCTCCACCGATCGAGTCCGACTCAGTCCAAAATCGCTCAGCTTGGCACGTAAGCGCCGATCCAGCAGCACATTCTTCGACTTCAAGTCGCGATGAATCACGATGGGCACTAGGGAGTGCAGATACACCAGCGCTTCGACGATGTCGCTGCTCAACATGAGCTTCTCTCTGCTCCAGCTTAGCTCCTTTTGAGCGACAGGGTTCGCCAGCAGATTCTCGAGATCGCCGCGCGCCATGTACTCCGTCACGGCGCACAAGTGCAAGAGCGACTGCCACGCCACGCCGCAGAAGGCGACGATGCGCGGATGCGACAAGAAGGACGCCATCCTGATCTCCTCAGCGAACTGCTCCAAGGCCTCCGGGTCTTCCCGCTTCCCTGGCAACAAGCACTTCATTGCCACGTAGCGAGCCTCGTACTGGCCTAGCCACACCTCGCCGCTGCCTCCCTTCGCGAGCAGTCTCAAGAAGTGCAGCTGCGCGAATGAGATCCGTTTCGTCACAATCGCTGGATCGGACACGAAGGCCTTGAGGATGGCGCTCTTGCGGCACAGCTGGTCGTTGGACAGCGTGATCTCGGCCCGTGTCGTGGCCACGAGGGCTGAAGTACCGCGAATTCCTGGCGAGCGTCGACTTCGAGGCCGAGCGCCGAAGAAAACCTCCATCGGCGTGAGCCGTTCCTCGTCGGTTGTACCAGCCCCAGCTAGCGACGGCGCGAGCGGTCCTCCTAGAAGATGCGACGTCGGAGACCAGCACCCGTCGTTCCAGGATCCCTCCAGTATCACCCGATCGTAGGCGTCCTGCAGCCACGCTCGCGAGCGGCTGAGCCACCACACGGACGCGGCCAGAAGCACGCAGACGAGCATCGCCACTGCTAACAGCACGATCGCAGTGGTCGAGAACGTGCCTGGCGAGGGCACCGACTCGAGTGCCAGCCACGCGTTCATCGCGGCTCCCTGTGCTGCGGGGCAGAGATCCACCTCGGTGTAGCTGCTGCTGCTGTTGGTTGGGACGCTGTTACCGTCGTCCGCCACGCCCCGGCAGGGCAGGATGAAGTTGGTGTACGGCAGACACGACTCGGCCCCTGTAAAGCTCGCGTCCGTCAAATGAACAGCGAAGAGCGACGCGCTGGCCGCCGCGTCCACGGGCGTGTGTCTTCTAAGCACGGGTTCCGGTACATTCGTGCTGCGTCCGTCCTCAGCCCAGAAGACTCCTGAGAACTGCTGTTGTCCGTCCATGTCCGACGCGTACACCGCGCACCTGGTGAGCGGCAGTATCACCGCCGTGCCACAGCTCTGCGGCAGGAAGTTGCCGATGAGGCCGCAGTTCTCCACGTTGCAGCTGCTATTGTCTGCACTCAGCGTCTTCATCTCAGCCAGATCCGGCAGCAGGTCGTCCATCCCGTGACTGCAGGCTGTGAATATCTGCACCAGCTTAACGTCGTCCCCCTCCGCTGAAGACCCTGAAGCAGAGGAAGAAGATCCCACGGGGGACGAGAACACGAAGCCCGAGTCCCACAGCAGCGCGCGCTGCATGAGCCCCGACAGCTCGCTCCACGTCAGTGAATAGCTGCTCAGGCGGCTGGAAACAGCTCTCGGAAGCGCGCTGGAGCTGAGGGGAAGCCGCACGGCCGAGCTGCCCGACGTCTCCAGGTCGTAGAACCGCGCCACGAGGTCCCCGGCGGCGCGCGCGTCCCCGCACAACAGCAACAGGAAGAGCGAGGTCACGAAGAGACGACATGGCATGCGCCGGCGACGCCGGTAGCGCGACAGCAGGAAGAAGGCGCCACGCCGCCGCACCGGAACCATGCGATTTGTCACTAGCGACTCAATGTCGCCAAAGTCTCCTTGAGTGGTAGAGTCGTATTTATAGAATGAGGCTTTTTAATAAGCCAGTGTATCACAGTCCGCCCGGGAAAGTAAGACCCTCGACGGCCCCTCTATATTTGAGGTTAATGGAGGGACATTAAGTGAGGTAGCGTAAGATCTAAGTGAAATTAAGAAGAATCGCATTCAATTGCGTGAACTGCGTCGCCTGCTTCTTAACTGAGGATTGCGAGGGAAAAAGGTCCGATTTCCCTCAAATATAGCCATCCTCTCCGAATAGAGCAACACGGACTTGAGCCGCAACTAAAAATCGCGAGATCTTACTTTCGAGGGCGCTGTAGCCTCCGGGTTCAAAAAGCGCAAGCGAGGGACGGTGGGACTTTTTGCTTCGCCGCGATAGAAGTGGCCCCATGCGTGCCCGCAGGTGTTGGTACTAGAAATGCAAGTAGCGCTTGAAAGGAGAGTCTGCAAGTGCCGCCGTGAAAATGCCGGCGCTGCAGCCGGCTCAACTCTTGTCGATTCCCAAGCGGGAGGTGCATGATGACGCATTCACTTGCTTTCTGTAAGAGGATAGGAAGATCTTGTTTTACGTCTTTCAAGCATAAAAGAGACCAAATGTAGGGGAAAATTGCAAATATAGCCGGAGTTGTTGGAGTACAGAATGCAAATCGGTGAGCGGCTGCCGGTGCTCTCGCAACCGGAAGGAGATCGGTACATGGGTCTAACGGCCACAACATCCGTTCGCAAGCATTTCATGGCCTTGTAAGTGCTCGTCTCGTCAAGGTGCGCCGCCACATCGTGAAGCGTCGTCTCCGCGGGAATCCTGCAGCACCGCAAATCGACGACTTGGGCCAAGCCAGAAGAGGCGCATCAGACTTGACGGGGTCTCTAGTGCACACCTTCAACGCCGTCGTAAGCTTCGCTTCAACTTGCTCTTGGCTGACGACGACGTTAAGTATCTTGCTGACGACGTCCAGTACACCTGGAACCCAGCTTGGCTCTTCGCCAGACCGCCGACCTACCCTCACACAAAAACTCGGCTGGCGCTCCAGACGCCAAATGCATCGGGTGTTTGGTGAATCAACCGCAACCTGCTGTCCTTCAAGCACTACAAATTCGGCCAACGTCTGCCACAGACGTGCCCGACTTGCAGCCTAGCGTATACGTACTTCTCTCCCTGAAACAACACCAAACAACATTTTTATTAGCCAATCATATGCGATCTGGCAAAAAAATACATTTG
>AWVW02032149.1:0-13906 GCA_000500225.2 Phytophthora pinifolia
GTACTAACTGAGGTCACACGGGTCCACCAAAGCGCCATTTTTCACAGGAGATGCCGACTGACAGAAGATTCGCTGCCAGGATGACGAGACCAGTACAAGAACATAGTAAAAGGCGAAGCCTCATGTAGTTGTTGCTCTGCTTCTGCATTCTCCGCGAGAACATCCACCTGGAAATGACAGTCTTAGGCCAGGATGACACATTCCTGCTAGCGCACGGGATCTCTTCCTTCGTCGACGACGTTTTTACAAGCAGCCCCTCATGGTTTGCGACTCCGCTTCCGTTTACGACAGAGTTTTTTTTTTTATTCGAGTGAAGATGAAGGTCTCACTAGCGCGATGTCGAGATCGATGATGAGAAGAAGGTGAGGAGGTTGAAGACAGCGATTAAAGAGGGAAGATCACAGTGTCCCGTACCCGGGTGGAACGGCTCCGAGCCAACCGGCAAGCCTGGTGTGATGGAGCACTCCCAGGATCGTATGACATTCCAGCTACAGCTTTGAGACGCGAGGTTCTCGTTCTGCGTTGCACGGTAGAGCGCATGGTCGGCCCCGTTGCACACGGCGGCAGCACCAGACTCGCAGTTTCGTTGAAGCCACGGGATTTATCAGCGCGCGAGAGATGAAGAACGTACTTTTGGACGGCGACGTGGGCGACAACAAGGATGTCGATGTCGCGGCGATACAGACAAGCGAGTTTTGTCGTGTACAGCGAAAAGCTAAAGCAGCAGTCAATAGGTCCTTGAAGATCTCCCGCTGATGACCCAAACGTCTTCAGGTGTCGTCACCGCATCCGCAGCCCCTGGCGGTGTCGAACCAGTTCGCGTAGCTTTGTGTTTTCCTTCTGAGGTTAACGTTTCCTCATTCTATCTGCTTGGTGCTGCACAGAAACCTCTGCCATGCTCGGTCTCACACATATGTAATTATATATATAATACGATGCATCACTCTCCGGGTTGCAGCGTGGCAGAGATGAATGGTACTCCACTCCAGCGCCCACAATACGAGCTGGTCGGATGGTTGAGATCTCTCTGCCATGACTTCCACCATGTGCTGTTTCAGTTTCAGCTTGAAGCTCTTCAGTTACAATCGAAAAGATGGTTCGATCGCCTCCTCGACGGTACGAGGATGAATCCCAGACATCCGCATGCTTCTACCCGCCGGACCAAATGGGGCCATACCTGTCCACGTCTTTCAGCCAGCGCGCTGCTCCAGCCAAGAAGAAGCGCTCCAAGCTGTTCAATCGACTAGTGCCGATCGTATGCGGTTCGTTCAGTCAACAACAAAGAAAAAACTGTTTTAACCTCTAACCGTGCCATGTTTCATGTCCTTTGCAGGCGTTTTAGTGCTCGCTGTCATCGTTGCCATCGTTGTAGTGACGTTGCACAAATCGAGTGCCTCGGACGACAAATCAAGCGCTGGTAGTAGCGACAGAGGCAGCTCCAGCTCCAGTTCTGTAGCTTCTTCATCATTGTCTTCCTCTTGCACCTCTGTGAATACGAAGGACCGAACGGTGGCCTTCTGGCAATCAGAAGTGGCGGCGTGTGACACCGTTCCTGACGGGGTCACGCACGTCGTCTTCGGCTTCGCTTTAGTGGCTGACGGCGTCGTCGTTCCTTCATTCCAGACTTTTGACGCCAACATCACGCAGTGCGTGGAGCAGCTTCATGCTCGGTGCATTGTGGCAATGGCGAGTATCGGAGGGTCGACGAATAACCAGAACATGTCAGAGGTGGCGAACGCTACGCTTTTTGCAGAGTCTGCGGTGGCTTTGGTGGAGAAATTCGGCTTCGATGGCGTCGACCTGGACGACGAGACCGTCGGAGCGGAGTTTAGTGCAAATCGAACTGTGGGGATCTTGAAAGCCACGCGAGAGATGTTGGATGCGGCTGGCAACACGTCGACGTTGCTGACTTACGATGCGTATTTCTATGAAGGAGACACGTCTGTATGTGCAGCGGAGGACAAGGTCGAGTACATGCGGTGCTTCCCAACTGAGGTGCTGGACTACGTGGACTGGGTGAACATCATGGCGTACAACGTGAACCAAGACAACGTCACTGCAGCGGCGATTTACGCGGCTGCAGAGAGCACGACGTTCGCTGCTTGGGGTTCTCAACTTGGTGGAAACTACTCGCTAGCCACGATCGGTCTATGTGTTGGTGGAGGGTGTGCATTTGGCCCAGGACCGAATGGTACGATTATCGCTCAGTGGCAGGAATTCGCTCGTCAAGAAGGATATGGTGGTATGATGATTTACTCGGCATCGGCTGAGGTGAACGACGATTATCCTGTCACTCGGAGTATCGTTAGCTCGTCGTAGCAGAGGTGATGATGTATAGTTTGAATTGCCTTCGGATCGTTGGGGTAGAATACCGAGACAATTTTTCATTACACAGCGTCTGGAAATTGGGTTTCGATTAGTATTACTGTTATGGTTTCTAGGATCAGTACTTGAGGATAAATTAGAGACTTCTTTTTTTATTCTGAACTACTACAGTAGTAATAAAAGAAGAACCTCCACGATGTGGTTAATTGTCTTTCGTAAAATAAGTTGCGTTCCCGAAGCTGTATATCGCCTTCACCAGCGCAGCCTTCGCCAAGCTTGAGCGTGATTGCCGTTCTAGGCTCGAATTATGAACTTCTACAAGTTGTTGGACCCTGGAGATGGCCACACAGATCAAACGCTTCCGTCGACTGGCCTGTGGCTAAAGAAACGTAATCTTCAATAGTGGAAGGCCTTACTGCACTACTCCGCTCAATTGCCATGAAGGTGTTTCAATGGAATTCTCAATGGCATATTGTGGCGCAGCTTTCGATTTTTTCGATTCATGATACTAAGGTGCGTGATCGTATTTGACACGATGACGAGCTCCAGGCGGGTATTAACCGGCATGGCATCTGCATGTTCACGACTCCAGCAACGATCAGGGCAAGGAAGACGACGCCATCGGGTTCAACTCCATTTCACCTATAAACATTGCTCTGTACTGTAGACATGTTTCGTTCACTCCACTTATCGATTTATCCGACAAATCGTCACAGGTCTTATGGATCATAAATTTATAGTCGGCTAGGAACGTGGCTCGTGTAGGGTGAAAATCCCCGCCGTTCGCGACTTCAGACGGCGAGGTTGTTGTTGTTGTTTTTAAAAAGATGAGGTATGGTCGCCTGACATTGTGGTCAATAAAAGTTGTTAAGAGCCGCATACATTTCCTCCGGCATTTCGTCAGAGCTGAGCAAAACTACAAAATGCTGACACCAAAGAGTACGACGTTGAATGTAACATACATCTCTTTGTTGACGCAAAAATACCGTCATCATAGCTCACATCCGTTTCACTATTCATTTTTATTTTTCAAGCTACATATGAAGCAAGGGCGAGTTCATTGCCTCGATGAAGGAGCACAAGTCGGCATCCTTCCCGACGGAGCAAGGAGAAGCCACGGCAATAACTGGGCGACTGTACTGCGAAAGCTGACTCTGGCGTGGCTCGTTGTTGGATTTGCGCCCTTCATACTCCAGATACGAAGCTTCCTGAAATTTGTGACACCTTTCGCCATGTCAGAGACCGTCGTCGTTCCATCAGGTGCCGAGCAACTAACCGCAAATTTATCGGCGTCATGTCCTGCCTTGGGCCTTCACATGGCCGAAGTGTGGTGGAATATAGAGCCGATACACTACTTTGAAGGAGATCATGGACGGCTCTGTCACTTCGTCTCGCCACAGTTTAATTGCCACGGAAACTACGTGGTTGGAACCGAAAGAGTGAAGGCTTCTTCCTTGGCGCCAGCAAGGTGCTCAAACAGTAGCTACGCTATGATCATGTACTTTTACCATGGCACAATTGGGTATTACTCCTTTTACGAAGAGCTCACTGGTACTTACTGCACAGAGGATCGTACACTTTACGGGGTTATCTCCGATCTCGGCACGTACGACATCAATGGATCGCGTCTGGCCGAAGACGGTGGAGGATATGGCTACCGAATGTCGTACTGGTACGCCACGGTGGGCTCGGTGTGGATTTTGTATCGCGCTCTCGTTCTCCAACGAAGTCTGGTCGCCTGCAGATGCTACGGGAGAAGATGCGATCAAATGGGAGAAAACCTGGACCGAAGAATGCTCACGATTTTCGTCCACGAGAGCATGCGCCTGTCAGCTCACGGGGCATCGAATTATCATCGAATGGTGCTCTTGTACCTCCTGGTGGAAGGAATCATGAGTGATCTCTTCCTTCTCGTCGCCACTGAAGGAATCTTTGCCCACGTTCAGTACATCTCGTTCGGCTACAATTTGTCCGCCGTGGCGATGCTATCGTTTGAGATGATCGAGAACATGGGGTGTCTGCGAGAAAGCACTCGACTTTGCATCAGGCGCCTTCTTTTCAGCTACGAGTCTTCGCTGGTTGGTGAGCTCCTGTGTTCCCTGGGTCTGTCCTATTTCCTCACTGGACTAAGCCATTCGGATCTAAAGCAGACGGGACCGACGGCACAAGAAGTGTCTTACTACGTTTGGGGGCTGGTAGGACACGCCGTTGTTGTATTATCCCTCCTCGGATGGATCATGTTCGTGCGAATCGTGCGTGCTGTCACCTTCGTGCGATGGGAACATGGCGTCTGGCTGTCCGTTTTCACGGCTCCGTGCTGCGTCGACACGACGCTAGGGATGCTCAACAAGATGGTCATGTTGCGAGGCTACGAGTGGAAAAGTGGCAAACTCTACTACAAACCTGACGCGCTCAAAGCGTTTGGCATTTTCAAGATGGAGGAGGAGGACGGCACCGAGTTCCTCGTCCTACGCAAAACCCAATGGATTGCAGTACCAGCGAACGACTTGACTGTGATTGGCGTCGTGTCGGGACACCGCGTGGAACCTTGCGCTGAAAGACCTTGCTTGAGTGTCGTAAGCTTTTGCAGCTGGAGTCTGGGAGGCGACCTGAGTGAAGCAGCGAGGCAGCGTCCCAGTATAATCCACGGCAGAAGCAGGAACACTGTTTTGCCTTCTCTCTCACCACTGAACTTGCTCCCAGTACCTTAATCTCCCTTCGACATTATGCACTCAACCTCCTGTTTTATACAGTTACGGTACTAGAATACAATACACATATCGGTCCTCACCTGTTTCACCACTGTAGCGTGTCAGGCAGATACTTGTCCGCCAGTTGCAGGAAGTACGGGAGCTCTTCCTCGACGCTTATCCTCTGGATATTATCCTCCGACACGCAAGCCACCTTGCCTAGCGAGCTGATCCACTCCTTGGTGTCCAAGTCCTGAGGAGCGCACAGATCCTCGTAATTCTCCTGTTCGTACCACGTCTTGAAGGACCAGAAGCGGACGACATCCAGAGCTTCTGCGGGCAGTGTCGTCTTGTTACGAGACAACACGCGGTGCAGATACTCGTCCGGGGTCCACGGCAACATCACGTGCTCCAGGCCGCATTGGCTGGCCACACTGCGGCCACCTTTCTCGCCATTCAAGTGGTCCACGTTCAGCTCATTCAGTTCCGGAAACTCAATCGAGCTTGGGATCCGTTCACCAACTACCCACGTCGAGTTCTTGACCATCCACTCTTGAGCTGAGATACTGCGTAGCACAGCGTTCTCGTCGTCGGTCCAGCACAGAAAGATCATTCCCAAAGCGCGAAGGAAGACTGCAAGTTGCAGCCAATCGGGGTGTCCGTCCTCTTTCACCGCAGCGGCCGTAGCCAGCATGTACTTGATGACCCAGCTCTTCTCCCTCTCCGAATCGCCCGTCAGTTCCATTACGGCCTTGCAAGCTTCTGCCACCGAGATTCTCGCATGCTGCAAGTCGCCGTATTTTGCCACTTGGCTCTTCACAAATGCTGCAGTCTGGTACTTCCGCATGATCTTGACGAAAAGCGGGTGCGGATCGGCCTTGTTGCAGACCAACGACATGATCTCGCCGCCATCCCAAGGCACGGGACGGTCCGAAACTTCCACACGTTTTGCCAATGGATCAATGCACAAGTAGCTCCCGTGGAAACTGCGAAGTGCCACACCTCCAGCACTTTCATTCCTCTTTTCGCCGTGGTGAGGCACAATTTGGAACGTTTCCCACGTCGAGTTCAGTGGCCGATCGGCCAAAATCGTGCCATTTTCCTCCACGCACAGGAACTTGCCGTGGACACTGCGAAGGAAAACTTCCCCTTTAGGTCCGAGCAAAGTTTGCCACATGCACCCGTTGCCTCTGGAACTCACTTCAATGTTGCCATCTTCCCCGGCAACAAGGCACGTTCCGTCGGGTGTCTGCAGTGTCATCATGCAGAACCAAGTGCTCTCTTTCGGGCGAACTGGAAAGAAAGTGTTTTTCTGGAAAATTGACACCATTGGCACTTTGCGGAGACACTCGTTGCCGTTGTAGAGGAAGAGAACGTTGGCATCTTGCAACTCAACGAACCCCCAACCACGGTAAAGCCCCACCAAGTGGTCGTGCCGCTTGGAGTCTTCCTCGGCCTCCAAAAAGAGTGCCCGAACTTGTCTTTCCTCCAGAGTGGCAAGAGTGGCAAGGTAGAGCACGCGTGCCAGTCCCTGGCCGCGGAACTCCTTGTTCACCACCACGGACTTGATATGAGCGGTGCTGTTCTTTTCCAGAGTGAAGATGAGTTTCCCCATGGCGCCGCGTTGGGTTGCTGCAAATACAGCGATTGACAATGTTTAGAGACAAAGTGGCAAACGTGGCAATAAATGGCAAAACTGTCCGTACATGAGAAGAGCACCCAGCGCAGCTCCTTGGTGCGCTTGTCGTCGGTGAATTGCAGGCGGAAGCGCGCGGCTGGGGCGGCCAGCACCTCCATCACGGGAGCGCACGCACCCAAGGGCGGCAGCGACGACGCTAGCTTGTCCATTATCGGCTGCCAATCGTTTTCAAAAGATGGAAGAGCCGTTTTGCCACGACCATAGTTAAGTCAAGTCATTTTCGCTGAATGGGCGAAGCGATCAAAGGATAATAATGTACATTGTTCGGTCTATTATTTCATGGTGGAAGGTCTGCGCTGCAACTTCCACATCGCTTTGCAGTTGTCTTCGTTAACTGTTTGAGCACTTCGCACCGTGTCTTGCTTCGAAGTTGGGCCTGATCTTCGTCGGCTTGAGTCTTCTTGCAAAGGTTTTCGTGGACTTGGCGTTCCATTCGAGGGTGCAACCACAGCAGGTGGCCGAGGACCGAGAGTCGTGACTGAATTGACTGCAACTGTCAGACTGCTTGCACCTTTCGGCTGGAACGATCCACCAAGTTGAGTCATTCGGGACGGCGACAGAAATGAAGGCGACATGGCCGATGAAACCCAATTTTTGCCTTGAGAGAATGCTGCCAATCCAGCCGAAGTGGTTCTCAGCTGGCCAGCCCCGTAGATGGGTGAGCCACGACTTGATGGTGTCGATGGCGGACGCTCGACACCGATTCTAGGAATTGAAAGACGTCCAGAACGTTGGGGCGGCGGCTTGGTCGGGGTCAATGAAGCGGGAGAAAACAGTCGAGACACGGCGTTCTGGTGGCCCTGCTGGTGTTGTTGCTGCTTTTTGTCTTTAATCCGGCGAGCCAACTGTGTCACTGGTAAAGGTTCCAGGGGGTCCTTGCGGTCATTGTTTGTCGTACTGAATGTTGAAGAAGTGCTTGGCCGAGCTACTGCCTGCCACGGTTTGTCCACGAGGAAGTACGCTTGCTGATTCTGTTTCTCAGCAACCTCTTGGTTCCAGCGGTGGCGCTCTAGCAGGGAGCCGCGAATGCATTGCAGACTGGACATTGGCAGACGCCTCCAACCTCGTTCGGAGAGCTCGAGCGTCTGCACTTGGGTCGAGCACATGAACACGGTTCTAGCGAAATCGTACGTGGCGGTGCTTGATGCGGAGCCATTTCCACCAGTGGCAGCAGCTAACGCCGCAGCGACGTACAGCTGAGCATTCGCTTTCGACGAAGGTGGCGTAGGTGAGGTTGGCGACGCTGGCGGTAGCGAGGATGGAGGACCAACCGCGCTAGGACCAGTCGGCGAATTTGGGGCTCCAGTCGAGGTGATCGCCCCTGCCACCGACGCACTTGGTGCTAACATGTTTGCGTTGGTGATCGCCACGCCAAAAAACTCCTGTGGCCCGATGGTGGCCACACGGACGAGTACTTCTTTCGAGGCTGCGGGGTCATTCGTCCCTGCCATCGCCGTACTATCAGCAGCGGGGACTTGTCGCCGCAAGAACACGACAACTTCTCCGCTCTTGACAATGTAAAGCGTACGCAAGTGCACTGGTTCTTGAAGGAAAATGTGGCGCGGCTCGTAAAATTGCTCCTGGAGGTCATGCGCCACTCGAATACACTGCGCGAAGTCGCCATCGCGGAGAAAGCTTAGCGTAGCGAGAAACTCGGCGCGCTCGACCATGGCGTGCTGCACGGATACACCCGGTAGTAACTCCATCAACGCATGCAAGTGTGGGCGCTCCAGTACCAACAGATCTGCCTCACATGGAGCTAACGCCGTGGCGGAGCGCTGAAGTCGAGCAACAAGAGACAACTCACCGAACGAATCCCCGGCGGAGAGCGTGGCGAGCACGTCGTAGTGCTTGACAGAAAGGCCCGCTTGCATTGTGCTGACGTCCTCGTTGACGATGTTGATGTTCCCTCGCAGGATGAGGAAGGCGCGGCTTTCGATCTTGCCTTGTCGGAACAGGAGCTTTCCCTTTTGAATGGTGGCGAAGGCTGCAAAGCGAGCAATGCCGCGAGCAAGGGTGAGCTTGTCCAGATGGTCTGGGCGGTCGAATTTATCGATGAAGCCCGTCAGCTCCAGCAAGCGAGCCAGGAAACTCATCTCGAAAGGAGAGCGGTCGGCTGGGGGCAACGATAACACACGCCGAGTTTCGGCACGCGTGATGCTGAGCGACGATGCAGGTTGATCCCAAGCCACGCGCTCGGACAGGAAGGGAAACTCGTCCGCTAGCGTCGAGTCCGCGTGCATTCTTCGCAGCAGATCCAGGTACAGCGTTTTTCCCTCGAACTTCTGCATATAAGCCGCCTTGAACTTTTTGACAAACGTTTCAAGGTGTCGCGACACCAGGGGGTTTGCCAAGTGCAGGTTGCGCGTCTTGACGACAAGCGCCCATTCCTCCATGAGCGACATGGCCAACAAGGCGTCAGCGTCCGTGTCGACACCTCCAACGCCGATCAACTGGGAAGCGCCGATGTACGTCTTTCGAGAAACAGTCACACAAACGACAGCTCCAGCTGCAACCACGTGCGCTGCTCGAGGTCGCCCCAAGATCCCCATTTCTCCGAATCCCTGGTAAACCGTCTTCCGACACACGATCGACGATCGAACACCGTTGTCATCGTCTTCCTCGCCCTCAGCGTGTAGCTCGCCGTACTCCACGCTGCCTCCTGTAGTTCCCTTCGCTCGTAAAGGCTCATCCAGCACAACGTCCGCCTCACCTTCGGCCAAGATAAAATACCGATCGTCCTCCTTGTCGCCTTGCTGGATGACACGTGCTCCTTCCTCATAGTGCTCGATAGGGCAGCGATCCAGTAAATACTGCCTTTGACGGGCTGAAAAGTGCTGAAAAACTCGCTGCTTTGCCAGCACCCCGTGCATTCGTAGCAAGTGGCGATACAGCATCACTTCGTGCACGGGCGCCAGCAATCTAGCAAAAGCAGCCTCTGGAAGCACAAAGCACGCCACGGCTCCGCTTGCCACGGCGTTCAACCCCCTCGACACCAATCCTTGTAGCAATGACTCCTCTCCGAAGTACTCGAGCTCCTCGTGCTGGTGCAGTTGGATCTCCATTTCCGCCTCGGTCTGCGATCGTCTTCGTGTAGAGCGCCGAGCGAAGACGACGCCACCGGAGCTGTCCATTGGGATAAAGCCCACCGGCCGACTTGTACTCAGAGCTCGCGATCGTCGTCTCTGAGTGATCAGAACTTTCCCTTCCTCAATGAAGAGCAAGTCTTGCTCGGGCTGGCCTTGACAGTAAATGTACTCGCCATCGCTGAAAGTCACGAGCTCCAATGAGCGCAGCAGTTCGCCTTCCGGACACAGCCCGTGCTTCACGACATGCGCCAAGATTGGTACTCGGCGGATCAAGCGGGCCTTGCGGACGGACTCGGGTGTCGACGGTCCGCCTTCATTGATGCTGTTATCCATCCCGTTGTCCAATGTGATGGCACGCACCAAGCGATCGCGTCCGGTCAGTTTTCGCAAGTTTCTCCACTCGTTTCTGTTCAGCCAGCTATTGCTGGCAGCTTCTCGGGTTTCAGACTGGTTTTGTTCTCATAAAGTAATGTCCCTTGGTCTGTTGTCAGCGCTCGCCGGTCACACGGTCGACTGCTTCTCGTCTGGCGTTCACGTCTCCGTCTGTGTCTGCGTCGATAACTTTAACTTGTACAGGCGCTGGTAGTGTCGAGCCATCGCCTCCTCCTTCGCTGTGTCTTGTGTCTTGGCTTGGAGAAGACGCTGAAGAAAGAATACTGCCGATGTCATCGTCGGCCACCGTTGGCAACGGTTGCTGGAGCAGTTGAGGGGCGATAGCAGACCGCAGTTCGAAGGCAACTTCCATCGCCGTGGGTCGTGCGGCAGGGTCCAAACTCAGGCAGCGCTGAGCGAGTGAACGTACCGCTGGCGGGCAGTCGTCACGGAAGTTGGGCAGCAACTTGCCTTCGGACACGAGGTGGACGATCTGCATGCTGCGCATCTTGGCGTGGCGACTAAAGCCGTACGGGAGAGCGCACGTATCAATCTCGGACAGCACGACGCCAAACGAAAAGAGATCGCTCTTCTCATCGTAGCGTTTTCCCTCTAAAACCTCCGGCGCGCTCCACAGGATCGTGCCAATCCCGTTCGTCATCGTGTCCTCCACCGATCGAGTCCGACTCAGTCCAAAATCGCTCAGCTTGGCACGTAAGCGCCGATCCAGCAGCACATTCTTCGACTTCAAGTCGCGATGAATCACGATGGGCACTAGGGAGTGCAGATACACCAGCGCTTCGACGATGTCGCTGCTCAACATGAGCTTCTCTCTGCTCCAGCTTAGCTCCTTTTGAGCGACAGGGTTCGCCAGCAGATTCTCGAGATCGCCGCGCGCCATGTACTCCGTCACGGCGCACAAGTGCAAGAGCGACTGCCACGCCACGCCGCAGAAGGCGACGATGCGCGGATGCGACAAGAAGGACGCCATCCTGATCTCCTCAGCGAACTGCTCCAAGGCCTCCGGGTCTTCCCGCTTCCCTGGCAACAAGCACTTCATTGCCACGTAGCGAGCCTCGTACTGGCCTAGCCACACCTCGCCGCTGCCTCCCTTCGCGAGCAGTCTCAAGAAGTGCAGCTGCGCGAATGAGATCCGTTTCGTCACAATCGCTGGATCGGACACGAAGGCCTTGAGGATGGCGCTCTTGCGGCACAGCTGGTCGTTGGACAGCGTGATCTCGGCCCGTGTCGTGGCCACGAGGGCTGAAGTACCGCGAATTCCTGGCGAGCGTCGACTTCGAGGCCGAGCGCCGAAGAAAACCTCCATCGGCGTGAGCCGTTCCTCGTCGGTTGTACCAGCCCCAGCTAGCGACGGCGCGAGCGGTCCTCCTAGAAGATGCGACGTCGGAGACCAGCACCCGTCGTTCCAGGATCCCTCCAGTATCACCCGATCGTAGGCGTCCTGCAGCCACGCTCGCGAGCGGCTGAGCCACCACACGGACGCGGCCAGAAGCACGCAGACGAGCATCGCCACTGCTAACAGCACGATCGCAGTGGTCGAGAACGTGCCTGGCGAGGGCACCGACTCGAGTGCCAGCCACGCGTTCATCGCGGCTCCCTGTGCTGCGGGGCAGAGATCCACCTCGGTGTAGCTGCTGCTGCTGTTGGTTGGGACGCTGTTACCGTCGTCCGCCACGCCCCGGCAGGGCAGGATGAAGTTGGTGTACGGCAGACACGACTCGGCCCCTGTAAAGCTCGCGTCCGTCAAATGAACAGCGAAGAGCGACGCGCTGGCCGCCGCGTCCACGGGCGTGTGTCTTCTAAGCACGGGTTCCGGTACATTCGTGCTGCGTCCGTCCTCAGCCCAGAAGACTCCTGAGAACTGCTGTTGTCCGTCCATGTCCGACGCGTACACCGCGCACCTGGTGAGCGGCAGTATCACCGCCGTGCCACAGCTCTGCGGCAGGAAGTTGCCGATGAGGCCGCAGTTCTCCACGTTGCAGCTGCTATTGTCTGCACTCAGCGTCTTCATCTCAGCCAGATCCGGCAGCAGGTCGTCCATCCCGTGACTGCAGGCTGTGAATATCTGCACCAGCTTAACGTCGTCCCCCTCCGCTGAAGACCCTGAAGCAGAGGAAGAAGATCCCACGGGGGACGAGAACACGAAGCCCGAGTCCCACAGCAGCGCGCGCTGCATGAGCCCCGACAGCTCGCTCCACGTCAGTGAATAGCTGCTCAGGCGGCTGGAAACAGCTCTCGGAAGCGCGCTGGAGCTGAGGGGAAGCCGCACGGCCGAGCTGCCCGACGTCTCCAGGTCGTAGAACCGCGCCACGAGGTCCCCGGCGGCGCGCGCGTCCCCGCACAACAGCAACAGGAAGAGCGAGGTCACGAAGAGACGACATGGCATGCGCCGGCGACGCCGGTAGCGCGACAGCAGGAAGAAGGCGCCACGCCGCCGCACCGGAACCATGCGATTTGTCACTAGCGACTCAATGTCGCCAAAGTCTCCTTGAGTGGTAGAGTCGTATTTATAGAATGAGGCTTTTTAATAAGCCAGTGTATCACAGTCCGCCCGGGAAAGTAAGACCCTCGACGGCCCCTCTATATTTGAGGTTAATGGAGGGACATTAAGTGAGGTAGCGTAAGATCTAAGTGAAATTAAGAAGAATCGCATTCAATTGCGTGAACTGCGTCGCCTGCTTCTTAACTGAGGATTGCGAGGGAAAAAGGTCCGATTTCCCTCAAATATAGCCATCCTCTCCGAATAGAGCAACACGGACTTGAGCCGCAACTAAAAATCGCGAGATCTTACTTTCGAGGGCGCTGTAGCCTCCGGGTTCAAAAAGCGCAAGCGAGGGACGGTGGGACTTTTTGCTTCGCCGCGATAGAAGTGGCCCCATGCGTGCCCGCAGGTGTTGGTACTAGAAATGCAAGTAGCGCTTGAAAGGAGAGTCTGCAAGTGCCGCCGTGAAAATGCCGGCGCTGCAGCCGGCTCAACTCTTGTCGATTCCCAAGCGGGAGGTGCATGATGACGCATTCACTTGCTTTCTGTAAGAGGATAGGAAGATCTTGTTTTACGTCTTTCAAGCATAAAAGAGACCAAATGTAGGGGAAAATTGCAAATATAGCCGGAGTTGTTGGAGTACAGAATGCAAATCGGTGAGCGGCTGCCGGTGCTCTCGCAACCGGAAGGAGATCGGTACATGGGTCTAACGGCCACAACATCCGTTCGCAAGCATTTCATGGCCTTGTAAGTGCTCGTCTCGTCAAGGTGCGCCGCCACATCGTGAAGCGTCGTCTCCGCGGGAATCCTGCAGCACCGCAAATCGACGACTTGGGCCAAGCCAGAAGAGGCGCATCAGACTTGACGGGGTCTCTAGTGCACACCTTCAACGCCGTCGTAAGCTTCGCTTCAACTTGCTCTTGGCTGACGACGACGTTAAGTATCTTGCTGACGACGTCCAGTACACCTGGAACCCAGCTTGGCTCTTCGCCAGACCGCCGACCTACCCTCACACAAAAACTCGGCTGGCGCTCCAGACGCCAAATGCATCGGGTGTTTGGTGAATCAACCGCAACCTGCTGTCCTTCAAGCACTACAAATTCGGCCAACGTCTGCCACAGACGTGCCCGACTTGCAGCCTAGCGTATACGTACTTCTCTCCCTGAAACAACACCAAACAACATTTTTATTAGCCAATCATATGCGATCTGGCAAAAAAATACATTTG
>KV730403.1:0-25049 GCA_000500225.2 Phytophthora pinifolia
AGGCGCTGGGACATATCGACGGTTTCGAGGAAAGACTTGGGAGGATGATCCCATATGGGTACTCATTTAAGTTTTTTTTGTTAGGAATCGCTTATCCAGGATTAATCCTGAGCGGTATCCTGATAATTTTCCAGTATTACGATCCTGGCCTCACCTGCTGCCTTTTTTAGAAAGAGGCACAAAAGTTGAAGCTGCCTTTTTCATCTTAGCCAATCAGCAAATTCGACATTTTCATCCAATCCCCGCCTTTCCTTTCGCAATTATCGCCGCAGCCAACCAACCCAACAATTCCGACAGCATTGTGTCATTCGTCTCCTGCTCCTCCATGACGCCCGAGAACGTGACGCCCACGAAGCGCAAGGCTGAGGATGTCCCCGTCCCAGCCGAAGACGGCACGACGCTGCAGGTGCACCGCTGTCGCTTTGTGGATTGGATGCCGGCGGCCGTGCACGCGCTGACATTCAACCCGTCGGGAGACCAACTGGCTGTCGCGCGCGCTAATGGCGACGTGGAGATCTGGAGCGCGGGGCTTAAGTGGCACCTGCGCTTCGTGCTTTCAGGATCGGAGCAGTCCCAAGTGTCGGCTCTGTGCTGGTCTAAGAGCGGCGACCGTCTCTTCGCCTCCAGTTTGGACGGCACGCTGTGGGAGACGGACTTCCAGCATCTCTGCAAGAAGAACGTGACGGACTCGAACGGTGGACCCATCTGGTCCATGGTGCTGGACGAGGAGAGTCAGCAACTGGCTGTGGGCTGCGAGGACGGCCGCATCCGCCTCTTCTCTTTCGAGGACGAGACGCTGCAGTTCCGCAAGGCCTTTTTGACCACCGGCGGCCGCGTCGTGGCGCTGGCCTGGCACTCGCAGGCCCGCAAGATCTTCTCGGGAAGCGAGGCAGGTCTGATTCACTGCTGGAACGCCGTGTCGGGCCGCAACGAGTCCCGCATAACGGTCGAGAACCTGGCCAAGCAGAAGTCCATCGTCTGGTCGCTGGCCGTGCTGGACGACCTCACGCTCGTCAGCGGCGACTCTAGCGGCACGCTCAGCTTCTGGAACGCCCCCACGGGCACGCTACTGCAGAAGTTCTCGCACCTGACGGCCGACATCCTGGCCATTTGCGTGAGCAAGAGCAACAACACGCTCTTCGCCTCCGGCGTGGACAACCAGGTGGTCGAGTTCCGCCGCTCGGTGGCCGAGAGCGGCAACGCCACGTGGGCCTACTCGTACAGCCACCGCGGCCACAGCCACGACGTGCGCGCGCTGGCGCTGTCATCCCAGGACAAGTCGGTGCTGGTCTCGGGCGGCATCGACACCCAGCTGGTCTGGTACCTCGGCAGCAGCTTCAGCGTGAGTCGCCCGCACAAGATCGTGCCGACGCCGTACCCGCAGACCATTTCAATGGCCAAGGAGGAGCGTGTGCTGCTGGTGCAGAAGCCCACGTCGCTGCATCTGTGGCGTCTGGCCACACAGGCGTCCACCACCAAGGCCAAGAAGCAGAAGAAGCAGCACAAGCTGCTGCTCGAGCTCAACGTGGGCAAGGCGCTGAACCTGGCGTGCTCGGCTCTGGCTCCTAACGCCAAGTTCGTCGCGTGCTCGAACGCCAGCGAGTTGAAGCTGTTCGAGCTCAGCGTGGAGCAGGACTTCCAGCCCACCAAGCTCACCACGTTGCCCAGCAGCGTGACGGGGCCGGCGCGTGTACTGGCCTTCTCGCCCGACTCGACGCGCCTTGTGATCGCGTCCTCGTCGCACCAGATCCGCGTGCTGGACCTGACCAAGATGGAGGTGATCAAGACGTTCCAAGTGGCCACGCCGGTCCGCGATGGAGACGAGAGCGCTCAGGCGCCGTCTCCGCTTGTGTCGCTTACCATTTCCTCGGACGGCCAGTGGCTGGCGACGGGTGATGTGGCGAACAACCTGGCCGTTTACAACCTGGACTCGATGCAGTTCTACTGCCACCTGCCGCGTCCCAATGTGATGCACACGAGCATGGGCTTCAACCCGTCGGGCAAGACGCTGGTGGTCACGCTCGTGTCCAACAGCTTCGTGTGCTACGACGTGGAGACCAAGGGCCTGTCGGACTGGTACCGTAAGAACAACGAGCATTTCCCCAAGGAGATCGTGGAAGGCCGTAACGTCAAGGGCATGACGTTCGACCCGGCCAACCCGGACTTCCTGTACCTCTACTCGCAGTCGAGTCTGTACCAGATCAACATGGACAAGCAGGTGGAGTCCAGCAAGAGTCCGCCCGAGAAGACACGTCGACGTGCCATGAGCGTCGGCACCGAGTCCGACGGCAAGAACGACGCCGCCGAGGGCGAACTCGTGGAGCTGGAGGACGGATTCTGCCGCGTGGTTAATCGCTACCGCCCCATGTCGTTCGTCGACTTCGTGGCGGAAAGCGAGATGGTCATCGTGGAGACCCCGTGGCTCAAGGTGCTGAGCCGCTTGCCTGGTGCGCTCCACCGTCATAAGTATGGCAAGTAAATAGATCCGTATGATTATCCACAAGAGTTCGCATTGTTGGTCTGTTTTACTCGCTCGTGGCTCGAGTCGTCAGATCTACCGATGACCTTGACTTTGTGGCCCGAGAGGTCTTGCCATTGCTTATCACCGCAGTCATATTGACAGCAGTGCATTCGTCGCTTCCGATCGAAACCTACGATAGTGCAGTTGTACCAGCAATCATATCTGAAAAAACACAAGTTAGAACACTTTTACCCGAACACACACGACTTTTCAAAAAGCAGATCGACGTACCGGAATTTATACACACTCAGTTCCAAGCCGATATCGCGCACGGAGTTGACGATTGAGTTGGCGCTTTCTCCGTTTCTTGCAGCTGAGTTTCGGCCGATGGAAACCTCGAGCCTCGGTTTGGAGAGCACCGTTCGTTTGTCCTTATGGGGCACAGCGTTGTTGTACGGAGATGCCGCTCGGAACTTCTTCAAGTCTTTCAAGCCTTTGTGTCCTTGACGAAGAATTGGGACTGGCACTCGAGGATTTGTAGACGGTTGACTGTCAGCTTGGTTGTTGACGTCAGTGGTTGATCGGAAAGAGGATCCAACTGATGACTCTGGCAGTCCGTTCTTGCCGTAAGAAAACGCTTCTTTCGGCCGACTTTCACACGGAGCATTAGCTCTGTCTTCGCCAGCTCTCTCTTGTGGCGGAGTCGTGGGCTTTCGACCATTGTTTGAGCGGTAAGGGCTCACTTTGCCATGCGCCGACGAAGAGACTCGTCGAAGTCTTGGATCGAAGCGAGGGGTTGTCTTCGTGTTGGCTTGATTCGAAGACATCTTACCCGTCTGTGTGCTAGGACGTTGCTGAATGACCTTGACCTCCAGCGACATTCTATTCGGCGGTGAATCTGAGTTTACTGCAGCCGCACGCTGCTTCTTCACCATGTTCATCTCCAATTCGATGCACCGATCAAGTTCAGCATCACTGTGGTCATCGATGTCGTCACCGCAGATTGGACAGGGATCAGCTTCACTTGAACCAGAATGCTGTTTCGTGTCGGTACTTAAATCTTGGTTGTCGCTCGCTGCAGATAGAAGCTGAAGTTGTCTCTCGAGCTCCCGCCGCTCCGTTTGAATCTCTTGCAGAATGAGTTCTTGCGCCTTCGCTGCTTGTTCAATGCGCTCGTTGTTCGAGTTCTCGTCGGTAAATGCTGTAAACACGGCAGGCTTGGCAGTGGTTTCAGAGCCCAGAGTTTTTAAATCCAGTCGCAGTTGGTTCAACTGCAGTGACGGCGAAGTGCCATCGTCGACGGGATTGGCATTAACTCGACGAGGTGGAGGGTCTGGATGTGATGCCGGGAGCGCAATTTTATCCTGCAACTTCGTCGTCGTCGAAATATGCGACGATGTTTTATCTGCAGTGGTCGAAGCTTTGCGTACATTCGTGACGGTGTGGCGGAGTTTCTGGTTCTCGGACGTAAGCGCCGCTTTCTCCTTGGTTAACCGTGCTACCTGTTCTTGAAGTGCAGCTAGCTGTTCGTGGGAACCGCTTTGCTTGAGCAACAACTTTAACCGCGAGATTTCTCGCTGGGCTTGTGCCAACAGAATCGCGTCGTCCACAAGCTCGTTCACCTTCACCCGGACGGCCACGCACTTGGCGCGCTCAGCAAACTGCAGAGTAGAAATCGTCTCGTCGACCGCAGTCTCCGATGGAGAGACCGTCGCGATCACCACTGTGCGCGTGTTGCCTCCAAGACTGTCCTGAAGTAAACGCGTCAGTTTCGAGTCACGGTAGGGAACGTGTGTTCGCCTCGGATTGACGAGCGCCGAGATGACGTTGCCCAGAGCTGATAAACTCTGGTTGATGCTTGTCAGCTCCTTGCTGCGCTCACTTCCCACGACAACGTCGGTGTCCCATTTCTCCGATCCGGCCAAGTCGACGAGATTGAGTTTCGCTCGCCGAATGATTGTGGTTGCGCTCTCCAGCCCTCGGGACTCGACCTCGACGGAGAGCTGCAGAAGGGCGTGGCTGCGACTACTCTTCTCGTTGTACGCCGTCGCACGGATTGCCCGGTTTCGATTGCCCGCCTTTAGAAGCTGCAAGGTTTCTTGGAGGCCGGTAACGCGAAACTCGGACAACCCACTCACGTAAATCTGCTTGCCGTTGCCCTTAATCATTTCTCGAACAGCCAGAGGGTCCTTCATGCGCTGCTTGTTGTCCTGGAGCAAGTCGTAGACGTCGTTATTGTAGATCTGCATGTAGGAACAATGCACGACGCCAGCGGAGCCGTGACGACTGATTGATCGAAGCTCTTCAAACAAGCTCTCTATCGCGCGAGGAATCACTCCCCAGTTGGGGGAGCACTCGGGGGCTTCCAGGGCAGAGCTTGTCGTACCTAAATGCTCAAGATCATGTCCACTTTATCACGAACCAGCAACGCCATGAGTCACCCACGGAAGCATTCTAAGCGCTGACACTGAAACCACTTACAGCATCGTGTGCGTTTTTCCTGTGCCAGTCTGACCGTAGGCGAATACCGTGCAGTTGAATCCTTGGGCAACTTGTTGAACGCCGTCACGCAGATAGTTGAACACATCCACTTGGTCCGCTTTCTCGCCGAATACCCGATCGTAGGCGTATCGAAGCTCGCGATCGACTTCACCCGCGGATTTCCGTTTGCTCACAGACACTTGGTTCGTCTCGTCATCTACAGAAAGTGTCTGATAAACCCAAACAACATCACGTCAAGAACAAAGCGAAATCGAGCAATGCATCGAAGACGTACATGAAGAGACGAGCTCTGCTGAAGCTCGCGATCATTGGCCGGCCGCACGCGGACCACGACCCGAACACGCTCTGCAGCTTCAAGAGATTCAGCCATTCTCGCATCAAGTGACCTGGACGAGCTCGGTTATCGCTTCCAACAGCGACAGCATCCGAATTGAGCGCTTTGCCTATCTTTAGTTACCTAAATTAAAGTTGCGTCCCGCGAACATTGTTGAGCCTGCTGAGTTGCTCAGCATGGAGCAAGTGCAGCAATTCCACGAGTATCTTCTTCGTCAACGGACTTACATCCGCAACAACAAACGGACCTTGCAAGAGATGAAGGCGTGCTGGAAGCTCATACCTCGCGATAACCCGAAAGCGATGTCGCACGAGGAGTACGAGGGAATGTACTCGACACTGCTGTACGAGATGACAATTTGCTGGGACGAGGAGACGAACGATGCCGTTCTGGCAAAGATGTGGCGCCGCGATGCCTCAGCCTTCGTTGACCTCAACTTCGATCGCTTCTGCTGTTCCATCTTCTACTTCGCAGAAATGGTAAGTCATAGCCCACTACAGAACGTGTTGGTATTGAAGTGAGTTCTCACACTTTCGGGCGCGCAGTGGGTCCAGGAAATCACACAAGAGGCGTATGACCGAATATTCAGCATCATCAGGACAATTCTAGCAGGCCAAGAGTTCTCCCCAATGCCAGGGGTTACAGAGTCCTCGGATTCAAACTTCAAGCCGACACTGGAGAGCTTCGATGACGCCTTTGACCGGGAACGAGACTTGGAGAGCATGAATCTCAACGTCGGCAAATCGATCGTCTTCGACGCTAAGAAGTACTTTGAGCATTTTGGCTCGCCCACCGCTACGATCCAAGCGTCCAACATCAACATGTTCCAGCTTGATGAACGATCGTCTCGCACGTCATCTTCACGTGGTGCTCTTAGGGAAGTTCACGACCGCCGGTATGACCACTTTGAAAGGGAGGCGAAGGCATGCAAATCAGGTTGTTCAAATCCGAAACTCCTTCGGCCAGCGTCATCTCGTCAGTCCCGTCTTAGCGTCCACAACTCGCACAACACTCTTGCGACCGTGCCACCGAGTTCACCACCACCTACACTGCTGTTATCTGGGACGATAGCTCTGAAGTCTCATGCCAAGATGTAGACCTGGCTGCATACAAGCTGAAAGTGCTTGATGCAATATAATCCTTGATCGGTACGTTAAAGCAACAACTTACTATAAAATATGGGAGTTTCCAGCGAAGTATATCTGTCCGATCAGATCCACACGAGCATTATCAGCAAAAAAGATCACGAAAATTATCAAACACCTTTCTCGGCTTCTTCCCGAAGGTCTGAGGTCACAACAGGACTCGTTAACTCCCGTGAAACTGCAGCTGTGTTGCTTGGATCCCCACACGACACTACTTCGCCTTGGATTCCACTTATTTTAGCATTTAGAAGTGAAAAATACTGCTCGTCGGCCTTCTCAGAAAGTGAAGCATCTTGCCATTTCACTAGTCCAAGCGATGGACTCCACGCCAAAACTGAGACGAGTAATTCGGAGCTGCTGTTGTCAGGGCCACCATCGCTCATGAGGCAGAAAACGGAGTTAACTGGTTCCCAATCCGTCGTCACTACTGTGGAAGCAGCTTGATGGCACTCCGATTCTGTGTCTAGGAATTCCTGAACGCGGGATGCACTACGCTTTCGATCCCATCCAATATTTGCCACTGCGTACGGTCGCCCTCGATGTGACCAACTTCTAGCAATATGAAGCTTCATCAATACACGTTGACTTCGGGTAGAAACAAGTATCTGCCGTTCCTTCCTTCGCTGCAAAACGCCGCTGAGATTAGCTAGTTCTTTCGCTGGGAACCCACTCCGATGAAATGGATTGGAGGCCACCGCCTCCACGTAGAGTTCGTTGACGTAAAGTGAGAGCTCATACAACTGACCCTGTGTAGCCAAAGCAATTAGCCTCTTACCAACCCCCCGGTCAAACAGCCCGCATGCTTACCATTAGCAGGTGATCGATGCCAGCGGCTTCTTCATAGCAGAACTCCAATTGATCAAGTGCACTTTTCAACTCTTCACAGGATCGCATTGACGGAATGATCAGGAGCGACGATAGAATAATACTCTGCGCGCTATGAATCGCTTTGACCCAGAATGCCACTTTCGTTCCGTTCTCGACGATTTCCTTCATTTCCTCACTTGTGGGCCAATACAGTCCCTTGGCTCTGGCAGACTGAGGGCGTAGGATCAATAATGCTACGTCTCGCAAACCCATGAAGCCGATGACGACCAAGAAACACAAATTCAAGAAAACCAGTGATGAAGTCACAGAGGTTGCCACGGTGAGCGCGCTGCGGACGCCATTCGCACACAGCAACACTAAGAACATGTCAGTGGCCTGCGAAATGCAGGCGTAAACATTCTAAGCTCGCCTTACCGAAAATCCCGTTGGCGACCAGCATCCAGTCCACTAGAACTGCCAAAAATGTCGTCGACACACAACGATACGGGTGCCTCCACGTTCTAAACACTGCCATACCGACCACTAGAAGAAAGAAAAACGATCCCTGCAGCCCTTGATTCGCCATAGAAGGCGGCGGCGAGCGCAGAACCGAGAAAACCAGCATCAACGTCAGCTTTAGCCAGCACATTTGCACCGACATCTCCACCGAATGTCTCCGAAAAGATGCGAGCAGCGGCAAGTACAGCTCCAGGTAGGTATCCGATGTGCCCAGCATGAACTCGAGCTCTTTGCCTTGCACGAAGCGTTCGTGTTTCTCCACACTCGAGTGCACCAGCGATCTACGGATGCAGCGGCGTAGCATCCACGGCAAACCCAGTAGGAACCCACCGCCCAACCCACAGGTCACCAGAAGCACCGCAGCAGCATGGCTTGCACTTCCACAGCTCATCCTCCTCGGGTCCACCGAGACAGCTCCGTCCGCATTACAGTTCACCAGCCTCAACACCGCCAGCCCCACTGGCACATAGAAGAACTGCATTATCTGGAGCAGCACGTTCTCCCACTGTACACGGAGCGTCAGGAAGTTGCTGCGTCCCTGCTTCACCCACACTCTCTTCGCCACTTGCAGCACCAGCACGCCGCTCCAAGGTACGAGCGCCCACAACAGCGCGTAGCGCCAATAGCTGTCCATCTCGCCCCAGAGCGAGAAGGACTGCGACGTGGAGCCCATGGCGGCACCCATTTTACGGAAGCTGAACAGGTCGAGTGTGAAGATGTTGACCCAGCGCGTGGCCTCCAGCCAGCGTGCGGGCCACGGCCAGGGCTGAGACAGCTGCCACATGAGCGCGAAGAGCTGCGCACCGTCGACAAGCACCAGCGCCTTCTCCAGCCAGAAGCGGCTCACCTGGCGGCATTTGGTAGGCTGGACATCGTTCTCGTCGCTCTTCTCCGCCTCAAGGCGAGCGCTCTGGTGCGGAATGACCGCCTGACGCCCCATGGACGAAGTTGAAGTGAAGGGAAACTTCCGGACCATCATTTTGACAGCATTTATCCGGACGCATTATCCGGTCATTTTGAAGCTAGGCAGCCATGGCCGCCCTGCCGAAAGGTGCTGCGAGGTGGCTGGGTGTGCTGCTGTAGGTTACTGATGGTGATGTCACTTGTTGTGTGAGGCAGGAGCGATCGAGAAGTTGCTGCGGGACGTGGTGGGCGACGATGTGGCCATTTCTAAGGAGACACTGGACTGGGCCACCGAGTGCGCGGGCGGTGTGACGACTGGTTGATATAAGCTTGCTAGAGTAAAGCGATGCTGACGGAGGTCGCTGTTGTTGCAGAGTTTTTGCAGGTGATTGGGAAGGAGGCCAATGCGGTGGCGGAAGGAGCGGCTAAGAAGGAGAACTACCGCATCTCGCACGAGCACGTGATGGCTGCGCTGGAGGTAATAGAGACCGTGTTGGGATCAAATGTCTCGTTGCTGAGGTGGATACGTGTGGTGATGATGATGGATGTAGAATCTTGGGATGCAGCGCTATGCAGAAGAAGTAAAACTGCTACAAGGAGCAATGGAGCTCGAGACACAGGTACGTGGCTATCGGCAGTCCGACCTTTTCAGGGATTTTGTCTGACCGTGACTGGTCTTGTTGTAGAAGAAGAAAGAGCAGATAGCATCGCGGAAGGCGGCGGCGAAGACGGCATCGCGCGACGAATTATTGGCAGAGCAGACGGCTTTGCTCAAGCAGGCGTCGTTGAAGGCAACGAGAGAGGGGTGGTAAACATCGGCACGAAACGGCAACACGTGGTTGGAATGTCTTCTACACAAGATGCTTTTGAAGGAATCTATCTCGGGGGACTTTGCACGCGTACTCTCTCGAACTCAACGACAACGCCTCGGTGGTCAGAGGCATATATCGGGCTGGATCTGTGAAGCATGCCGACGTCGTCCGGGAAGTCCTTGGTGTCGCCTGTCGGTTCCTGGCCTATGATATCGCACTCCTTCACGTTTCCTTCACCGCGGTACAGAACGAAGTCGATCCGTTTGGATGGACTGTCACTGGGGAACGTGAACTTGTGCAGACGATCGCTCGGATCCATGGACCGAGGCTCGGCTTCCTCGTGCACCTGCAGCCATGCATCCTTCAGGTCCGTTGTCTGTCCAAGCAGCTCGGCCTCGCCACTGAGGAAGCGAATGCCAAGCGACTGTGGCTCCGAGTTGAGATCTCCTAGAAGCACCTGCGTCTCACCCTTGCCTTGGCGCATGTACTCCCAGATCTCGACTTTCGTCTGCTCTCGAGATCGCTCGCTAAGTGAGAGGTGAGTCACGTACACGTCGATCTCGCCCCAGTGCGGGTAATCGATCACTGCATGAAGGCACAGCCGCTGGTGGGAATCGTTCGGGTCGTTCGGATCACGACTGAGCAGCAAGTAGTCGGTCGAAATGATCGGGTGCTTCGAAAAGATAGCAGGGCCCTCCTCGATGCGTTCGTACGGCATTCTCGAGTTCAAGTAGCTCATAGCCGCCTGGTACACGTACTGAAACCCTGGAAGGCGACCCGCTAGATGCCCCACCTGCGCGTGGTTGCCGGGCTCTCCGAACACGCCGTCGTAGCGAACTTCCTGAAATCCGATGATGCCCGGCTCTGCCTCTTTGACAAACTTCGTGAGGTGGTCCAACCGCTTCGTGTACTGCTCCCATCGACGCCCAGCACCATACACATCGGACGAGGGGTTCGTGTTCCAGACGTTGTACGACAAGATCCGCGGCCCGACAGGGACAGCCGAACACTCGTCCTCGCTGAGCCCACACTCGACTGCGTCGTCCGTGTCTTCATCGGGCAATTGCTCCAGGGGAGCGAACGTGTGCTGGAAAACATTGTGCTCTGCTTCGCGGTCCAGCGCCACCACCACGCGATGCCTCAAATTGAACTTGGCGTCCTCCAGCGTCAGGTAGAAGTTGAAGCCGAACGTCACCTGGCTCTTGAAGCGGTACATCTGGCCATTGGTGCCCGTATTTTCCTGCAAGATGGACATCTCGGACTCGCCGTTGTCGCCCGTCACCTTGAGCGGGAACACGGTGGCCTGCGCCACCTTGATCTCAGGCGACACGTGCACGTTTGCGTGCTGCTTGATAACCCTCACCGCCGTCTGGAACGCCGCTTGGACGGCTGAGTCCGTCGTTATGTCCGACGGGAAGACTGGGTCTAGCAGTACGCTGCCGTACAGCAGCGCGTTCGAGCTGGGCTTGTCCTCGCGCAGTCCGAAGAGGTCCACGGGCTCGAAGCTCTGGCGCTTGAGGTGGACGCCGTTTGGCTCCGAGCTCAGGTACCTGCCCGTGAAGCGCGCATCCCCGATGAGCGGTGGCCAGAAGTCCCATCGCGGCAGGTCATTGGCGGCCACAGCGGCGCTCAAGAGCAGCAGCAGCAGCAATCCGCGCGTCGCCATGATCAGCACGGCTGTGTAGGCGTACACAAACTGGTGTAGAGTGGAGTCCAGCGACCCCAGGCGATTGTCACATCGTAACAGCGGACAGCCCTTCATCGGTGCCTATGAAGTTCGTTGGTATTACAGTGGTGCACCGCGTTTTCGGCAGGTCGGACCATATATACGCTGCGAGGCAATTCACTTTGTGAGGGTAATATGCGATACTTGCGCAAACACTTAACGTATAAGTTCAAACAGGTTATTAATCCATACCGGTGCCGAAAACGCGGTGCACCACTGTATACATGTATGTCCCAAAGCTGTAAATGTCGTGCGTTTGGGCGTCCTTCTCAAACCGAACTCCAAGTCGTCCTCAATGGATTACGCACATGGTCTCAATCTTGGATACCGCACATATACACACACACACAAGCGCATGAACGCAGAGCAAGGATGTTGGCTCTACACCGTACAGCACGAACACCTATGTTGACCGCGACGATCGAAAGCACGGCATGCGAGCTCAGTATCGCGTAACGCTGAACCATGATAAACTTGACACAGGCCTTCATGGTTCGGTTCACCTTCCGCAGAGCCTGGACGCTTCCACTACTCCTTGCAGCGAGGCATGGGGAACTCAACACGAAGCGAGAAGCAATGGCGAGGAGGGTGGACCGAGCAGCACCCGCTGATGCAGCAACAATGTCACAACACACAGACCTTCAATATGTAGGCGCACAGTTGGTACCAAGCCTGGAAGTCAAACTGGGAGGGCAGCTGGCTGATGTTTGTGCGTTTGTGCGGGTGTGTGCGAGAATATCGATGGCTTCGGCTCAGGGTAGGCTTCATGGCAACTAAGTTGTAATTGCACTTTCCCCCGAAACTTCACAACCTCCCGCTGAGGTTTGAAACGCTCACACTTGTCGAGGAGTTTTCCTCTGCCGCTAAACGGCCGAGCTGGTCAGCGCAATGCGCAGCCAAGCAGGGAACCATCGGCGAAGCCACGAACGCGCTGTCGCCAAGCGAGGTGACACAGCGAGCCCTATGTGCTTTTGCCGCTATTACGCCACTGGTACATGTATTCGCAATGTGTGTGAGTCACGCTGTGACGGGGTGGAAATACGACAGAAAATGACAAGTCCGCCTGGGCACGCCACCTCGGCAAAATTTGCCGTTGAACAGCGGGACCCACTAAGGCCATGAAGAAGATCTTGAAGCGCTAAGCTCATGCTTGGAGTCCAAGTTGGACATGAAGCCTCGCTTGATATGTCAGGACAGCCAGCGTCTTCAGCTGAGCTCGTCGGCTTCTGAAGTTTGGGTGGACAATCCGAGAAATACCGTCACAGCTTTCGCTTTGATGTTGTCGGCAAGACCGCACAGCGCCTCTGAGCGGTGCTCGCACTAAAAATGAAAGCTCGCAACACTGCCTTTAGCCAGTGTCCGCCCCAAATGCCGCCACGGATCTTATGAACCGCTGGCCCCATGTCTGGGTATCAACAGGCAAAAAATCGCCGTTGCAGCTGCCCTATGATAATTCGGGCCCATCTCTTGTCTAACGCCCCCGAACCTTCTTTCTGTCAGTGGCGCGTCCCACATTTGATGCCCCGATCGGTCCGAGGAGCCAGCTCAGCGCGCATCGCCTCCGACTCACAACCGAAAGCTCCAGCGCAGAAACGAAGCGAGTGCGGAGACGGCAGCAGTGCGTATTCCTTCCCATCCCCGCGCTTCTCCGTTCGCCACCAGCCTGTCCGAAGCACGACAAGCGGTATACAGTCCTTCCTTCCACAGACACTCCTCCTTCTAGCCAAACATGGGGAGCTGGACGAAGCTGGCAGTCTTCACGGCCGTCGCGGCGCAGCTGGCCGCGCTCTCGGCCGCCTCGGGCGCCGTGTCCGTCTACAACATCAGCGACCCCACGTACGGCACGTGCCGCCTCAAGGGCATCTCGGACTCGAGCGACAATTTCAAGTACTACGCGTCGGTCTCTAGCAAAGACTACTCGCTCAACAAGGCGTGCGCGCGCTGCATCACAGTCACGAAAGCCGACGACACGAGCAAGACCACTACGGCCTATGTGCTGGACGTGTGCGACGGCTGCGCTTCGGGCTCACTGCAGCTCTCGGCCGACTCGATGGCTGCACTGGACATTGACACGACCGACTCGAGCACCAAGGTCACGTTCGCGTTCGACACGTGCCCCACGTCGCTCATGACGGGCGACATCAAGGCCTGCCTCATGGAGGGCGCGTCCGCCACGTACGTGCCGCTGCAGTTCTACAACTCGCAGCAGGTCATCTCGGGCGCCACCATTGACGGCGTCACCGCCACCAGCACGAACTCGAGCTTCCTGTACTCGGCCAACTCGGGCTCGTCCTCGAGCACCTGGTACAAGAGTGTCGAATTCTCGGTCACGTCGGAGGACAGCGAGACGCTCAACGGCACGTTCGCATTCACCAGCACCTCAGGCTGCGCCACTTCGAAGGTGCAGTTCAACTCGGCTTCGACGGCGGACGGTGTCGACGGAAGCACTAGCTCGTCGTCCAGCTCCTCCAATGGAGCGCTCATCGGCGGTATCATCGGCGGTGTCGGTGCGTTGCTGGTCATTGTAGGCTCGGTCATTCTCATCCGTCGTCGTAACCGAACGTCCAAGAACCTTGAGGACCCGGAGAACGACGTCGAGAACCAGTACCTGTCCCCTAGTGCCAAGACCAAGGCTGTCCCGGCCGTCACGGACGCCGCGACATTCGACAATGACCACAGCGATCTCGACGACGACCAGCTGCCTGCGTCGCCTACGGTGAACTACGCCGAGTCGTTCTCGCCGGCTGCCAGTTCCAAGGCGCCGAGCTCGCACCTGAGCGACTCGGTCTCGACTGTGTCGTCGCCGGCTCCGGCTGTGAGCGTCGCTGCTGTTCCTGCGGCCGTTGTGGCTGCCTCGATTGCGGTCGACTCGCCCATGTCTTCGGTTGCCTCAGGCCACTCGTCGTCGCAGCGCACGCCGTCCCCCGAGCCCGTGTACGTCGCGCCGACTTACGCGTACAGCAGCAGCTTGGCTGCTAGCCCTCGTCACTCGACCATGGCGCACGCGAAGGCTGCCCCCACGCTGGCGGCTCCTGTGGTCCCTCGCCAGCCATCGGGCACTGGCTTCCAGCAGTTCGACGACGACGACGACGAGGACGAGCGCTCGAGCTTTGACGTGGATGACATGCGCGAGTCCGAGGCCCGCGCGACGTCGACGGACAACTCGCGCAGAACGTCGTTCACGCCCTACAGCGCTGCCGACCCGTACTCCAACACGGTCACGTCTCCTCAGAGCAACGTCCGTGGGACGAGCCTGCGCCGTCCGAGCAAGCAGAACTCATCGAGGTTGTCGGGCCGTGAGTCTGGCCGATTCAACAACGCCTCGGAGCTGTCGAATGCGGACAGCTACGCGTCCACGGGGCCACGCATGACCAACCAGTCGATGCTTTCGAGCAGCACTGGCGTGCAGTCCAGCAGGTCGAACCCGTCACCGGTGACGGACAACTACTCGTTCAGCGTGCGACCAAGCGGCTCGACGGAGACGATCAGCGACCACTCGTCTATGCACGACAGCTACGCGTCTGCTCCCGCTGTGCAGCCCAGCACGGACCTCTCGGCGTCGCAGGTCAGCATCGGGTCTCTGCGTGAAAGCGGCGGCTACAGCCGCGAGTCGCTCAACATTCTCGGCTACCCGTACTCGAAGAAGAGCGGACGACACCACAACATCACAGGTTAGCTTCCTTGACTCGTCATTTTGATGCCACGCGACTGGGCAAGCAGCTTCCTGTGCGCATTTGCAGTGGCCGCTAGCTTTGTATCAGCAGCAGCAGGAAGTTGCCTCCCCCCCACCGTGGCAGTGCACTGTACCATACTCATGCCGCCGATGAGTACATATCTAAACCATTCTGCTCCGTATTTTTGTGTTGCTTTGACAGAAACGCAGTTCTAAGGAATTGACCCGAGTGTTACATTATCGGTTTTGGGCGGCTCGCACGACTCGAGCAAGCAAGAGCAAGTTCAGTAAGGTCCAGCAGCGTAAGCGTAAGCTCAACCAAAAGCAACTCAAGAAGGTAACGCTTTTTTTGCCAGCGATTCTGGTCCAGGAGATGGAAATTTGTTTTTTGTTTGCTGCTTTACCAGGTCATTTTTGGTGGTCGGAACGAGACGGGCTTACGAGGTTGCCCTCGCGCTTCAGCTCAGCAACGCGGACGTGCAGATTCTGGCGGTGGAGCAGGCCGACGAGACGCCCACGCCGCGTGACCCAAATGGTGGAGCACTTGATCATCTCGAAAAGCAGGTGCACCTTTTGTAAGGGCGTGTCGGGGTCCACTTGAAGCGCTGTCGAGTCGACGAGCTCGCTTGGTTTGATCAGATCCCTCACTGTGGAGAGGGTTTCTGCTCCGGTCGGGAGGTGGGCCATCGATATGCACTCTGGATGTGAAGCTTCGGTAGCGAGGAGCCCGTCCTCTCTTACGGACGGCAGCGTTGCTACTGCAGGTCTTGCAGCCTGTATTCGCTCTGGCAACTGGAGAACCGAGCAAAGCGGAATGCCCGCTCCCTGCTCGGCATCCAGCTTCACCAACTGTATGAACTTTTCAACTGTTTGTCGAGGAACGCTCCCTATGAACACCATTTTGTCCAAGTCGTCCACCAGGGGAAGTGCCGTCTCCGACGTGATGCGCAGAATGCCCACGAGCTGTGCTTGGTCCATGTCAAGCGTGAGGAACGGGAATCGTCGCAGCATGACGTCGCAGGCTTTCAGGTCGCCCAGGTCCAGCGTGCGCATGCGGCTGAAGCCTTTCTTCGCGATGACGCTGTCGTAAACGGATACCCGGAGAGCACAGCCGACGCCCGAAGCGATGAGCGTCGACAGGATCAGCGGGATCGTGTAGACGAATTGACCGGTGAACTCCAGCGCGATGACCGCGACAGAGGTCGTGTTCGTGGTCGAGGCGACGAAGCCTGCACCGCCCGCTAGCGCGTATCCTCCAGGCACTATTCCAGCCGCGGGGAAGACAAGGCGAAGGACCTCGCCGAAGAACCGACCGAAGGTGGCGCCGGCAATGAACGTCGGGACGAAGTCTCCGGTGGGGATTGGCAGCGTGAAGGACAGGGCTGTGACCACGAGACGGGTGAGTCCTGCGAGTGGGAGCACCACGAACACGGACATGGCGAGCTCCGTGTGCCATCGATCGGGGAGCTTGGGCTCCGTACTAGTGAGGTCTGCCAAGATATCCACGACCGTTAAGCGTGTCATGCCGAAGGGCAAACAGAGGAGCGCCGTGAGCGGGAAAAGTATCGTCCATGACGCCAGCACGGCGTTTTTGTCCGCTGCCCACGCCTTCCAGTACAGCCTGAAAGCTGTCGCCATGGAGGCGTACAATGCGCCAAGAAGGCCAGTCAACACGGCCAGCACGGCAAAGGCCACGATCTCAGCGAACGAGAAGGATTCGGCCACGAAACTCGTGGGGAACATGGCGTGATACGCCGCGACCCAGTCTTGGTGCAGCATGTACACTGCCTCTCGCGCGAGCAAGGCACTGATGGACGCCACGAAGGCGCGCCAGTAGTTCTACAGGCGCAGCATTAGCATCCAGCGCGAGGACGTACCGCCAGTCAAAGAAGAGCACCACGCACCGACACCATGAAGACTGTGCTCGTCACCTCGATGGCGAACAGAGCCCCACCGATCGGCGCTCGAAATGTAGACGTCACACCCACCGCGCAGGCCGCGTCGTACACGTGGCGCCGCATGAAGTCGTTGTCGTAGATTCGTCGAAAGCCTTCGACGTGCTTCATGAGTCGATGCGCGATGATAGACGACGTGTGCACGAACGGACCCTCTTTGCCAAGCGAGACGCCGCTGCCTAGTGCAAGAGCCAACCCACCGATCTTGGAGACCAGCGTTCGCGCACGGAGGTATCGGCTGGCTTCCTCTCGACGGTCGTACGAGATGATGCTCTTCATCTCGGGGATCCCGGAGCCGGCCGCCACGGGGTCGAACACAGCCGTCCACTTAACGCTTGCAGTTGCCACGACGATCGTGAACGCGCTCCAGGCTGCGAGCTCGGCGTACGGAGATTCGCCCGCCACTGTGGCGTTTAGGAACTCTTCACGAGTGCGATTCAAGCCCAGCACGACCATGTCGATGATGTCGTCCACCAGGGAAGCTGCGAGGGCAAAGACAACGGTCAACATTGAACCGTGCGGTACCAGTTCTAGCTCTTCGGTGTAGATGCACGTACCGGAGACGCCGAGTGTCACCAGCAGTAGCGTGAGTCTGCCCTCCTTGTGCAAAGCTTGCACCAAGCGGCTCACCTGCCATCGTCCCGGCCGCTTCCATGGGCTGCCGCTGACCCAGGCGCTGCGGAACGACGCCTTCTTGACCTGCATTTCGACTTTGCGTTTCATGTAGTACTATTTTGGTAAATACCACAAATTAATGCATCTACTTTAAGTACGCCATAAAACCCTTTGAAACACGTTCGTGTGTGAGTGGATTTGAAGGGTATCTGCGTTGACGCATCAAATTCCTCAACTGCAACGCTGGGCTTGACCATGGCTGCTCGTGGCGCATTCCTGGCGCCTGTGCTGGTACCCGTGAGCAGCTGCTTCGTGCACCTGCCGCCTGCCTTCGTTCAGAGCTTCCTGGCCGGTCCTGAGCTTGTGGGGGCCGGCTCCTCCGTCCTCGAGTTGTCGTGGGAGACCGTGGACGGATACGTGCAGCGCGTGTGCGTGGGCTGGATCGGCGGCCTGATCAAGGCCGGGGCGCTGCGCAGGTCGGCCATACTTGGTTATTGTGTAGAGGGCTGTGTCTATAGACTTTAAAGCTGACTTTTGTATGGCTTTGAGGTCTGCAGCGACGTCATCGAAGTGCCGGCCGAGTTTGCGCGCTGCGTGGGGCTGGTACGCCGAGGCTTTTGTTTTGCCGTTGAGAGGGTTTTACTATGCTGACTGTGTGGCGATGGTATTACAGCAAGATCACTTGGAGAAGACACCCCAAGCTTTCGTGGGAGTGCACGTGGTGGACGCGCTGCCCATTGCGCGGCAGGTGAACGTCCAGCCATGCACGCCAGACGACTGGGAGCTGATCCAGCTGCATGCCGGGGCCATCGAGACGGAGCTGCTGCGGCAGGTAACAAAGCTGCTTGGGGAAGTTGGGTATCGGGAGCTTTACTGAGGAGATATCGCAGATGTGTGTGGTCAACGACAAGCAAGTGAGTCCGATCTGGATCAACCAGAACACGCTTATCCGCATCCGAGCCTCGCTGCCAGCTGGGATGTACGTTGAACGATCGAGGTTGAAGGAGTTGCGGAGCTGGAACGCTGACATAGCACTCGATCTGTGTCCTTCGTAGGGAGCACGCTCGCTTGACTCCGATTTCTGAGGTTATTGTGGCGCCGAAAGAACGTCAGGCTCAAGCAGAAGAGCGTGGTCTCAGCCCCGATCTCTACTATGAGGAGTCCCCGCCGTTGCTCGTCCAGGTGCGCGGCTCAATCAACGAGATCTTTGAGCTTGCTAACCCCTCACAACTGGTGGCAGGACGGCGTTGGCACGCTGCGAAACGAGACGACCGACGAAGTGTGGGTTCACCCGGAAAGTCTGGCCACACTTGACGGCGCAGTGATTTCGGACGCGCCGTCGGACACTCAGGAGCCTCCGGTAGTGGCAATATGGAGCCCCGAAGCCAAGACATTGAGTGGCGCCGTCGGTGAGTCAAGCGAGGAAGGCGAAGCTTCACGGTACGAGTAGATTCTACGTTCTGCTTTCGAGAGCTATTCTGTACTCACAGCCCCCTCGTCGTCACCGTAGCAAGCAACCGGTGTGCTGCGTCGCAAGGCTCAAGGCTACGCTCGACGTTGTCCGTGGCAACATCGTCCTCAATCCTGGCGTGCGTGCGACCCTGGGCGTCGCTGCACGTGAGTCGATCTCCCTTCGCGTGTTGAAGTTACCGGAGCTGCCTCCTGCTTCAGTGACGCTGTTCATCGCCCGTGATAGTCAAGAAGGCGATTCGTCAGCTGCGGCCAGCGCCATTCAGCAGGCCTTCGTGCGTTGGGCTAGCTCGACCGACTCCAGTCACGTCCTCAGCTCGGGTTCCGTTGTTCGCCTTGAACTGGATAATGGGAACAGCGTCCAGGCAATTGCGGACGTGCAGTTCGATGCTGAGGAAAGCTTCAGTGCCGAGCAGCTGGAAGGTATGCTCGAGGCGAAATGAGGTCATGGAGATGTTCACTTACGATATCTTGCGTCCTGCTGCAGGAGTTCCAGTCGGTGCATTGGAGAAGTACACGGTACTGGGCGGAGGTGCTGGCGGCCACGTCGTATCGCTGGGTCAAGTGACTGTGCAGAACGCAGTGGGGATTGACCAACGAGTGCTGGCAAGAGTGAGTACGAGAGCGTCATCAGCTAGCGCCTGGAACCTGTCGGTCCTGCAGCTATCGCGTGGCGCAAAGGCCTACGCTGCAGTGATGAAAGCCGTGCGTCCCCTCTTGTCTCGAGATGCGTCTGCTGCGCGTGTTCTACTGGGGACGAAACCTCCTGGTTGCGCCTTGGTGCATGGCGAGCGAGGCAGCGGCAAGTCGACGCTGCTGCGAGCGTTCGTGCACGAGCTTGAGAGCTCGCCGAGGTTCGCAGCGTTCGCGGCAATCGTCGAGTGTCGGAACTTGCGAGGACTCAAGATGGAGGCCGTGAAATCTCGGCTGGCCGAGGTGTTTGAAGACGCAGCAAGGAACGCGCCAGCTCTGATCGTCCTGGACAACTTGGACGCGCTGGTGCCCGAGGAAGACGAGGCCGCAGGCGCTGCGAACGAACAATCGCGACGTATCGCCGAGCAGCTTCTCGTTCTCATGAGCCAGAACGGCCAGCGCATGTGGAAGACCACTTCGGAGTTGAAGGCGTCGTTCAAGCGCGAGTGCGAGGCTATCAAGGGCCTGGCTGGCACTCAAAAGCAGCTCGCAAGGAGAAAACTGCTGGAGGCCATTGGCAACGCGATGCAGAGCAAGAGCGTGGCTGTCGTTGCAGCAGCTCGGTCCGGCACGAGCGTTCACAAGACGCTACGAGGCTGTGGGCTCTTCGATCGCCCCGTTCAAGTGGCTTCACCGGACGCCGAGCGGCGCGAGACGTTGATCCACGAGATGCTGCGAATGAAGATTGCGAGCGCCAACTCGACGGGGCAAGGAGCGCGGCAGCTTGGCGTTGACCCGGCCATCGACTTCGGGCTCTTGGCGTCCTTGACCGAAGGCTACAGCCTCCGGGATTTATCCAGCGCTACAGATCGAGCTCTGCACCAAATGTTCAAGCGCCACGCGCTGCTTGAACCGCTCGAAACAGCGCGCAGAGTGCAGCAAAGCGACTTCGTGGAGGGCATGGCGGACTTCCAGCCCACGGCGTTGATCGGCGTCGATCTCTTCAAGAGTTCGGTGAAATGGAGCGACGTCGGGGGCTTGCAGACCGTGCGCACGGTTCTCAAGGATACGCTCGAGCTGCCGACGCGCTACGCGAAGCTCTACGAGAACACGCCCATCAGACTTCCGGCTGGAATGCTGCTGTACGGCCCCCCTGGCTGCGGGAAGACGCTGCTTGCCAGCGCGGTGGCACACGAATGCGGCTTGAACTTTATCAGCGTCAAGGGCCCCGAGGTTTTGAACAAGTACATCGGCGCCAGTGAGCAGGCAATCCGTGACCTGTTCGCACGCGCTGGCGCCGCTGCTCCGTCCGTGCTTTTCCTGGACGAGTTCGACTCCATCGCCCCTCGTCGCGGCGCCGACAACACTGGAGTGACGGACCGGTTGGTGAACCAGTTGCTCACGTTTCTCGACGGCGTGGAGGCCCGAAAGGTACGTGAAGCTAGCTGCTCTAGCTGTGCGTTGGAGAACGAACTCATTGTTCTTGAATGGACTAGGGCGTTTACGTACTGGCAGCTACAAGTCGGCCGGACATGATCGACCCTGCTCTTCTTCGGCCTGGCCGTCTCGACAAGGCGCTTTACTGCGGTGCGTTGTGATGTGCGTTGACTTGTTGCGTGGATCCTGATGGGTATTTCGTATACTGCGACAGGCTTTCCGAACGAAGAAGAGCGCTTGGATATCCTGCGCGCAGTCTCCAAAGACATGGAGCTCTCGGACGAGGCGATCGAGTACCTTCCGGAGATCGCCAGCGCTCCGAAAAGCGCCCATTTCTCGGGGGCGGACTTACAGGCCGTGCGTGCTCAAAGTCACGTGTACCTTGTGAGGGTATTTACTTACGACTGGTGGTTGTTTCTGTGTTTACAGATCATGTACTCGGCGCAGCTGGAACTTGTGCACGAGAAGCTCAACGGCAATGGCTCTGAGTACGTTAAACCTGCCTGGCATTGCCGTTTGTCGTCCTTTGTTGCAGCATCTCACCTCACCGTGCCGTTCCTGTTGCCAGTGTGATCACCAAGATGCACGTCCAGACCTCGTTCCAGAACGCCAAGCCTTCAACTTCCGACGCCGCGCGGCTGCAATTCGAGCGCATGTACGCGGGTTTCTCCAAAGCCCGCAACACGGATTTCTCAGTGGCCGAAGCCGACGCGTCGGCCACCAGCGACTCGCTCAAGTCCCACGTCGCGCACCAACGCACTGCACTCGCCTAAGCCAATGCAACATTAAGGTTAACCTCCCAAAAATATCGCCAAGCCTGACGTCACAATCTCCATTTTCGTCACTTTCCATTAAAAAAATCCTAAAATAAGCAGGAGAATGGTCAACATCGTCGGTCTCTCTAGCCTCAACAACCGCGACGATGAGCGCCCCGACGGTGACCAGCCCAACCAATACTACGCGGGAGGCGCCTCTGACCGCGGCGGAGGTAGCGGCCTGTCCGTCATCGGCCCTGGAGGCGAAGGAGACGACCACGTGGCCAACATCATCGGCCGAGCTCAGCAGGACGCGCGTGCCGCCGCGGCTGAGGGCCAGGCGACTCAACCACGCCACGTCATTACTTTCTACCGTGAGGGCTTCACCGTGAACGACGGGCCGTACCGCGCGCGCTCGGACGCGGCCAACCGACCGTTCCTGGAAGCTCTGGAACGCGGCCACGTGCCGCAGGAGCTCGAGGGCGAGAACCGCAGCGAACCAGTGGAGATCAGCCTGGTAGACAAGCGCCAGGAGGACTACGTGGCTCCTCCGCCGCCAGCCTACACGGCGTTTAGTGGCGAGGGTCAGAGCATGGGCGGGGCTTCGTACGCGGCGGACTCGGTGATCCAGAGCGACGTGGTGGCGGAGCGTCCCGTGGTGGACGACAAGAAACCCACGACGACGTTGCAGTTGCGACTGCACAATGGACAGAGACTCAGGGAGACGCTCAACTTGGAGCACACGATCCGTGACCTGCACGCGATTATCCAGCTGTACGTTTGTAGGAAGACGGATGAGAGAGAGAGAGAGGCTCGTACTGACGGTGTTGCTGGTGGTGGTTGCTGCAGGAACGACGCTGGATCGCAGCCGTATACGCTGCTGGCAGGCTTCCCGCCCCGCCCCGTGTCCACAGACTTGGACCAGACGATCGAGCAGGCCGGACTCAAGGGCGCCGCAGTCACGCAGAAGCTCATTTAAGGCAGAATCTCCTTGCATATGCAGACGTGGTAGCCTAACAGTTGATGAACATGAACTGGCCGACTTCAACTACTTGATCAAATGAATGCTCCATTTTCATTGGCCCACAACTAAATTATCATAAGATGGCGACCAAGAGAGGCGCTGGCGGCACGGCCAAGGCCTTCGTGGCGCAGATCTACGCCGCACTGCAGGCTTCCAGCCGGCCGACCCCCACTATCAACGGCATCGACTGCTCCCGTCTTTGGATTCAGGTGAGTGGAGCCAGCCAATGCAACCTCAGGCTCAGTGCTCACCTCAAGTCCTAAACTGCAGGGCGTCGTGGTGGAGATCTCGGGCGATGGAACACAGTGCACTATCGACGACGGCACAGGCGTCTTGTGTCTGCAGCTCAAGGTTTTCTTGAAGAACTCACCGCCGGGAGTTGATGCTCGACCTCAATTAGGTTCGTCAAGACTTTGGGACTTGGTTCCACCAGTTTTTGACTTTGACTTTGCTGCGTGTGCAGGTGACTACATCATGGCTATTGGGCCCATGCAGAAGGTGAAGGCAGACGCTGCAGCTGCTGTCCGCGCATTGTTGGCGCACCAGCTCATCAAGTTGGACGCCAAGCTGCAGCGCGAGTCGATGTGGTTTCTCGAGGTGATCGAGTACTGGACGTCGGTGGTCGACACGTCCAAGCTCGCAGGTATTTAACGCAGCGGAAAGACAAAAGCTGAAGCTGTACATGCTCATTAGTCCTCCTTGATGGGAGTGCTTGCGAGCGAGCTACGGTTGCCTAGCCTAGCGTCTGTCGAGCTTCGCGACTGCTTCTCTCTATGGACCAGCGCTAAGCAGCAGCAAGACCCACAGAGGCAACACTGGAGNGGGGGGGGGAGTTACTCGTCCTTGGGCTTCTGGCCGCTCTTCTTGGCCTCCTTGGCGGACGGCACGCGAGGCGGCAGCTCCGCTTCCTCTTCTCCCTCCTCTCCGTCATCCTTCTTCTCCTTCTTCTCGACCTCCTTCTCGTCCAGCGCCTTCTTGTACTGCGCCACGTCATCAGCACCGAGCCAGTAGTCGAGCAAGGCGACCAGGATCGCCACGACGATGGCGATCACCAGGATGCCGGCCAGCACGGCCAGCACAGTGTGCTCCGTGGCCCACTCGATGGTTATGTCCACGATCTTGGAGAAGAATCCTTCCTCCGGGATGGGGCCAGTCGACTCGGCCGTCTTCCAGCCGCTCTCCACGAAGTCGAGGAATCTACAGCAACCACTTGTGTGTTAGTATCTCGCCCAAGAATCCTCGCAATACTCAGCCTACGTACGCAGGGAGCGAGCGTCCGCCCTTGTACTTGTACACCTGGCCATCGTTGACGTAGAACAGCGACGGGTATCCATTGACGCCAAAGCGGGAGCACACGCGGCGGTGCACCGTGCAGTCCACCTTGGCCACCTTGGTCATGCTGCCGTTCTCCTTCAGCGTGCGACTGAGCTTGTTCCACGTGGGCGCCAAGCGCTTGCAGTGGCCGCACCAGGGCGCGTAGAACTTGATGAGCCACGGCTCTTTGCTGCCCAGCACCTGCTGCTCGAACGACGTCGTCGTGAGCTGCACCACGGCACTCTGACGCTCGTTCTCCTCGAGCTCGGCGGCTGCGGCCCGTCTCTGCTCCACAAACTCGGCGTAGCTCAGCACCTTCTCGCCATAGTCCTTCTTGAATCCCTCCGTGAGGAAGGACACCATGGACGGCACGTCGCGACGGCCGTTGTAGTCGTAACTTTTGCCTGCTGCCACAACCTTTAGCGTCGGGTAGGAACCCACACTGAAGCGTTCACACACGCTGCGCTCCGTGGTGCAGTCTACATTGGCCACGTGCACGTCCTTCTCGGCCAGGCCGTCGGCTTCGGACAGCTCGTCGATAGTGGGCGCCAGCTTCTTGCAGTGGCCGCACCACGGCGCGTAGAACTTGACGAACCACACGCCGCTGCTAGTCTGGTGGTCGAAGGTTGCCTCGGTCAGAGCGACGGGGGCAGCCTGGGTGACCGGGAGGGCGAGGGCCAGCGCGCCCGCGAGCGCAGTGAAGACGCCTCGGAGCTGCATTGGATCGAGGGGGGGGCTTTTCAGGACTGACACCCGTAATCAAGCCGGCATAGTGGAACCAAGTGTGAGACGGTAGAAAGTGGTGTGCCGAACATTAAGTTGTAAAACGAAATTAAAAAAAATGACTGGTAATCTGCAATGTGAAGAACTTGTGTATACATTATATATTGTGCTTTGCAGTTCTTTTGGCAGTTTTAGTTGTAACTCGTACGATTTGCGAGTGTTGCGAAAAGTACAAATCGTG